>JARHVA010003550.1:1160000-1277500 GCA_037957365.1 Torreya grandis
GAACAGACTACTCAATGTCTCATGTAATTGTGGAACTAGAGGTAGGTGGATTAGGAATTAACTCTTGAATATCTAGAAGGTGATAAGGAGATGGTAGAGGTGTGTCCATTTCACTGTTGTAGTCATCTACAAAAGAAAAGTTGTCAATATCAAAAAAATGCTTAGGTTCAAATGTGTCAATGGGTACAGGTGAGTCTGAATAGGAATCTAAATAATCTGAAGGAGAGTCAAGAGAAAAGTGTGAGAAGTTCTATAGCCAATTTTGATGATCGACCATTCCCACAACCAAAATAGTATCACTATACAACTCCTTGATGTACACTAAATCTAGGGTAAATTAAACTTGTATACCCAGACCAAGGTGAGTGATCTAGTAGACTGACAATTGATTAGTTGAGTGAGGGCACACTTAAAAAATTATTAAAAGTTCCACCACTCACTTTAACAGACCCTTTCCTGAGAACCTTTTTAGAATTTTTGTTACCTAGTTATATAGAGGACATGTCTCATGGCTCCAAGGAAATAAACTCAATCTATGAAGAGACCATGTAATGTGAGGAACCAAGGTCAATGACCCATGTAGGAGGAGTTGGAGGCACAATTATAACTAAGGCTTTGCCTTTATGTTTCCCCTTGTTATTTTTTTTCCTTTTCTTTGCTAGATTCATTTGCGTTAGTGGATTCATGGGTTGATGAAGATGGTTTGAAAAAATATGAAACACCTATGTTATTTTGAATAAGAAGACTATTAAGGTTGTCAATTTGTTTCTTCAAATATTTACTCTCATTATGCTTACCAGAGTAATTCCCACATTTGATCTAATCTTTCTTAGGCCTATGATTGGAAAAAGAGGTCACATTGCTTGATTTGGAGGTGGAAATATTTGCATCCTTCTCATCCTTTTTCTTACTCTACTTTATCTCTTTAATATTAGAAGCCTTATCTTTCTCAGCAAGTAGTACATAAGATTTAGATGACTTCACTATGCCCATCTGTATCAACTTATCTTGCTCCCAAATCAGGTCAACAACAAAGGTATCTAAAGAATGAATCTTCCATGCGATGTCAAGAGTGCTCTTAGTGGCATGGAAAGTGGACACAAATATAAAATATTCAAGACCCAATTTAGAGAGTACTGATAGAACAAGTTATTCATCTTTTTTTTCAATTCCACATGCTTTCAACTACAATCTCAAAAGTTTGAACTTGGTGAAGAAATCCTAAAGAGTGTCAAAGTCATATGGGCTCAATCTAATGAGCTCATTTTATAGCTCATGTCCTCTCATCACATCTTACACCCTAAACAACTTGGTGAGTTGGGCCCACACTTCAATAGGAGTTTTGGTAGATTTGATGTGAAAAAGTAGATCTAGGGAGATGGAAAGACACATTAATCCATGGACTTTGTCATAATGATTAAACCATTTAATTTTCACTCTAGCATCAATAGGTTTAGTCTCAGTGCCTATTATAATTTTATGGTAACCCTTAGATTTCAAGATGACTTCCATTCTAAGTTTCCATTTATGATAATTAAATGGTGTAAGTGAACAAATAGAGAATGAATCCATAGTATAGAATTAAAGATCATTACATTAAGTAAAGAAGAATGTAGAAAAAGAAAGAATGCACAATACAAAATAGTACCCCATTATAACTATCAACAATAACCCCCCCTAAATGTTTTAAATATAATCACACTCGTATAGACATCGAATTCAACCAAAAATGCATCTTGAGCTATAGGTGCATAAATACAAGGAATTAGAGGAACATAGGATTCAACTGATAATGCATCCAAGAGAGAGTATACTTGGGAAAATATTTGTAGCTATATAAGTCCCAATGGAAGGTCTAATGCATAGATCAAGAAAAAAAGGTTCTTTTGAAGAAAATAGAACTAAAAAAGGAGTTACTGATCAAAAGTTATGACACTTACAAGTTCTTACTTCAACATATTCCTAGACCTTTCTAAAAATGGAAATTTTTTCTTGTGTTTTTAATCCAAAAATACAAAAATGGTAAAAACTTAAATCTATTTATTAATTACCTTTCACCTAAAATTTGATGGCCCCCTAAACATCACTCAGGTTTTCCATGCTGCTTTACTTGGGAATTTTAATCGAATATTACTTACTCGGGGTTTCAAAGGACCTTTACTTGTCTTGGGTTTGAAATAGCTACTACTTTGAGTTTTTTAATATATATAACTTTGGGATTTCAAACAACTATAACTTTAGGCTTTTGATTAGCTGTAGCTTCAGGATTTTGAACAACTTCAAGTTCAAGAACTTAGAGAAGTAAGATTTCTTCTAAAAACCAAATTGAACTACCAGTTAGGACCTAATTCTTCTACCCACCTAAGCTATTCTTCAAGGGGGTTTTAGTGTAGGCATTTTTCCACCTATTTTTTTTACCTACACATCTTTTTTGCTTACTTAGGTTAGTTAATTAAGTCATTAGGGGTTATTTTGGTATAAGGTTTATGTTTTAAGGTGCATAAGGTCTAATGGCAAAGGTAGGGCTAATTTAACCTCATTGAACCTATTTATGATTACAAAATATGATTTTGGGCTCATTTGGCCCTGATGTCAACATAGATTGAGTCAATCAGTCAATTAGGGTAATGAGTGATGTGATTTGGACCAAATTGAGACTTATGAACCTAATAGTTACTGTAAAGAATGTTAATTGTTATAAATCCTTTAGTTTAGTGTTTTAAGAGTTTAAGATTTGTGGTTTAGGGTTTTTAGGACTTAGGGTTTATGGATTAGGGTTTAAATTATACATCTAAGTATATAAGGTTTAGGGTTTAGGGATTAGGGTTTAAAGTGATTTGATTTTAGGGCTTAAATTTTACAATTTAGGGTATAGGGTCCAATCACAAAGGTGATTAAGGATAATTTGAGTTGTTTGAACCTATTTATGAGCACACAATGATTTTTTGGGTTTGATTAGCTCTCATGTCATCACATATTGAGTGAATCAGTCAATTGGGGCAATTAATGGTGTAATTTGGGCTAAATTGAGCCCTTTGAACCAAATTCTTAGTCTAAAGGGTGTTAATTGGGGATAAAATTATTGGCTTATAGCTTGAAGAGTTTACCATTTATGGTTTAGGGTCTACATGGCTTAATATTTAGAGTTAGAGTTTAAGCTATATGGTTTATGGTATAAGGTACATAGGGTTCATGACATAGGTTTTAGGGCTTATGGTCTACAATTTAGGGTATAAGGTTTAGGGTTTATGTTTTACAACTTAAGGTTTGAGGATTAGGGTTTATAATTCTAAGTCTAAATGATGTTAATTAGCTTTCTCAAATGATTGGTTTAGGGTTATAAGAGCTTATGATTAATGGAACTTAGTGTTTTTAGGGATTATGATTTAAGGATTACATTTTAAGGTTTAGGGTTTAAGGATTAAGGATTAGGGAATAAGGTATAAGGTGGATGGATTAGGGATTAGGGTATAGTGTTTAGGGTGTTTAGTGCATACACTAAAAAGCAAAACCACATATGTAATTCTTTGATTAATATTAAAAAAAGCACCAA
This sequence comes from Torreya grandis, assembly GCA_037957365.1. Lineage (NCBI taxonomy): Eukaryota > Viridiplantae > Streptophyta > Pinopsida > Cupressales > Taxaceae > Torreya > Torreya grandis. The sequence goes on from JARHVA010003550.1 coordinate 1,163,554, forward strand.
GAATCATTTTTTTTTAGTTTGAGAGTATTGTCCCTAGGTCTGTTGCATTTTGTACCTTACATGTTTGGTTGAAAATTATTAGAATGTTTTCCACACCATCAAAAACATAAATCATTGTCTACTCACATGGTTGACTAAAGAGTGCATAAGATTATTCTTAATTATTTTGGAATAATTGGATTGTTATTCACACCCTCAAAATTTGAATTTTTTTATAATAATGGGTGTCGAGATAAAAATAAAGGAAATGAATGAAAAAACTTCATGCAGGTAAGTATACTATCCCTAATGAATTTATTGTCACAAATATTGATGAAATAAACAATGATACTATACTAAATTATGAAAGTCCAATTGTCAATTTTGATAGTATACTCAATTATAATCCAAGTTCATATTCAAATTTTACTTTTCTTTATTTTTATGATGATGATAGTATGCATGATGATGTGAATTGCATGGAAAAATGCATTGGATAAACTATTAATGATGAAAATAATATGGAAACACCTATTGAATAAAGTTACAATGATGAAAACAATATGGGAACACTGTTGAATGAAGAACCTATTAATAAAGAAAATAATATGGAAACACCAAATCAATCAAATATACCACTAAGAATACCTCCTAGGATTTACAGAATAAAAGCATTGCATTTAATTGAAATTAATGAATTCATTTTGAATCCAATGCCTTAAAAAATGTTTTAGCACCATATGAGAAGAAAAGATGAAAGAATTTGGGATTGGCACCTTGACTATTTAAATGAAACTTGAAGATGGTAGTTATTTGTTATATTGATGAAATTATTTAGGATAATAACTACAATGAACACCCTAATACTAAGAACATATAATATTGATGGTGTAAACAAAGTAATTGATGAAAATTTTCATAATGCATACAATCAAGTAGGTGTGAAGAAACACACCAAAGATGGTAACACTGCTTGATGTGTTATTAAAAATTACTTAATTAGTGGTTCCATAAAGAATAAATGATTTATTATAAAAAAATTTATGGGATTTGTGTATGCAATTAGAAATGCATCGTGTCTATAAATTAATCCTAACTTGGAGAAGATAGATCATACCATACACTTTCGATTAGGGATACATTAGATAATCAAAAACATGACTAATATGAGGATATGGTAGACCCAATTAGGGGATATATTATCACAATATGCAATGATAGGGAGGGTTCTAAAGCCTCCATTCAAGCACAATGATGTAATAACCCTAATTAAGTCCTATGTTTTGATATCTCACTAAACTAATACCAAGTAAAGTATAATCTAGTGCCCACCAATGCTTGTAGCACAAAGTGGGGGTTATAAAGAATAAAATTAAATGTACATAAGAGACATATACTCACATAAATGTATATGTAATCCTAATGCATGGAAGATAAGTACAATTCATATCTATCTACTCTTACAAAGGAGGAACAAAGTTAGGAATACTTGCCTTTGAAGATGAACCCATAGAGCCTCAATCTCTCCCTTGGCCAAGGTGCTTCATAAGAGGTTGTTGTGGTATGTAAGGATGACAAGTATAAATCATTTATAGGATACACAACCTATCAATGCATTCAAAAGACTTCTCCAAAAGACAAGATCCATATCTCCAAAGAAATTATGAAACCTTAAACTTGATCCTCAAGTAGAATGGTCAATAAATAGATGCAGAATAGCTCTTACTTCTATTCTATAAATAATGGTGAAATGAACTTGTATATATAGGCATATTTAACCTTAAGCCCTTATGAAATTTTTGGTTGATAGGGTCAACCCAATCAACATAGCACAATTTTGGACACAAATTCACTAAGTCATGGGCTAGGTTGGCCAAAACTGACCTAGACCCTAAGTTAATTTCACCCAAAACTATACAGGGTCGACCTAGTCAACCTAGTATAGTAAATAGTCAAAAAGGGCTAAGGTTAGGAAAGGGAGATAAAAGGTAGGAAATGACTGAGGAGTGTTCAATAGATTAAAAAAAGCTTAGAGGAATAGTATTTATAAGACAAGTGTGTAGATAACAAGTGGCAAAAGGGACAACAATCTTGTGAAACACCAATGGTCTTCCTGCCCCTTTCTCGATGTACCCCTTAAGGCATACACTCAGAGAGATTGAGACTAGATAGGTTCTTGAAAGATACAAAGTGTCAGTAATTGATAAAAGTTTAAAAATATTATGTATACATATACCCCACTCAAAGCTCATCATGTGTCACATAAGTAAAACATTGGATGGTGCTTTAGGAATATAACATGATAACACATAACATTGATGCTAAGTAAAATGTAGTAATGAAAAAATAAGATAAATGAAAGGATAGAATTTAAAAACACATACATTTACTTACCTTAGTATTGTAGATAAAGAAGCAGACTACAAGAGAAGTGAAGGCATTTGATGTAAATAACATTAGGCAAACCTATATAGATTAGTGCAAAAAATATCCAAAAATAAAAACATTTAGAATATAGGCATTTATTAGTGGAAAATATTCTCTACAATGTTATGATTCTATACATTAGATGGTTTAAAAAATGGATGAGTAAAAATAAAGATATGATCAAAATAAGGAATCTGACATAAAATATTTGAGATGTAATGAATTGTGAGAAGTAGCTTTAAATATGGTGAAAGGGAAGTCATTTATTATTTTTGACTTGTGGGGTAGAGAAAAATATCTCTAAGAGACCAAATAAGCTAGGATGGCAAGGAGACGATGGTTGAGATGATAGGGACTCCCAACAGTGGTAGAAGGTGTAGTACATGTAGACAACTAAGAATCTCAAATTTATTTTTGAATATTTTATTGAAATTAAGTGTTTTTAATTTTTTTTTAATTTAGAGTAAATTTAGGAACTGAAATGAATGCAAAAATGTTGCTAGGGGTAATAAAAACCAAATAAGGAAATTAAGCTATAAAAAGGTAGATTTCTTAATCTAAAAATTTTACTTATTGGATCTTTATAGATGAATTAGTTTTAATGCCAAAATTCAACTCAAAAAATATAATCATCTAAAAATAATGCAATGCAAGTAATAATAAACATTGCACACAAGTTGATAACGGAGTTCGACAGATGCCTACATCTTTGGGTTCTCTAAATGACGAATTGATTCATTATAAAATTCCATTTGCAAGTGAAAATTTAAAACTTACAAAACTATAATTAATCTGTTATGAACTCAAGTGCCAATCAGTCCTATAGAGACCTAAACTAGTCTTGGAAGGCTTTCACAATGTTTTAGCATGGCCTCCTTGCTTCACACCTTCCTATTGACTTCTCCTCTGTTGCATGACCTCCAAGAGCCTCTATAAGGAGCTAAATCAAAATAGTCATCAATCATTAGCTCCATAAGATGATCCTTCTTCATGGCCTCTAAGTATTGATAACTCCTCAAATAGAACTATTATTACAATACTCATATTAATAACACCTTATAAATAATAGAGAATCAGAGTTTTGGTAGACTTGTACAATATTCCTCTAGTGCTCCAAAAAAAAACCCTTTACTCTTTTCCCGAGCTTCGAGTAATAAACACCAAAATTAGGCTTTATAATCCTTTATAAAGCAATAATAATAGTAAGAAAAAATCTAAATATCTTTTTATACACTTGGAATGCCTTCACAATCTCATTTAAGGCTTGTAACTTTGAATTAAGCTTGAATGCCTATTGACAAAATTTGAATTATAGTAAAATTAGGTCAACCCTTACATATTGAAACTTTTTAAAATGTTACCATATGTCTAATAGGGTCTCATGTGTATCCAAACATCTCACCTATCCTTGTTCTAGTCTTGGTGTAAGCCTAGCTTCTTTGTACTTGCCTAGTCAACCCAAGTTAATTCTGGTCAACTCTAGTCAAACATGGTCAAAGGCTCAAATTATTCTATAAATGTCTTAATATGGTCAGTGAAGTGTTTTAAGGTGTTTTTAAATCATAAATTTGTCCTTTACCATGCTTTATATACAAAAAATGACTTTTGGTCACATTTTTGGTTCATTAAATGACTTGTACAAATTTGTCAAAGAAGCATATTTATCACCAAGAAAGATTCTAATGTGCATGAGGTTAGAAAATGTCAATAAGTAGTCAAAGGTAGTGAAGAAGTAGTTGTACACACAAAAATAGGGAGATTTCCTTAAAAATATGCCCTTATTAGCACTTGTACAAACTTGGGAAGTCCATCTTCAGCTAAAAATGTGGGCCTAGTGTCTCTTGATCTCCATAAGGTCTTCACTATGCCTAGTGTGTAGAATTTAATTAAGAAGATCAATTTTGGCTTATGTTCCTTCTTTCTTAACTTCACAAGCCAAGAAGAGCCTATAGTCTATACAGATGGAGTTGGAAGGAGTGCTCTTGGGAGTTAAGAAGGGTCTTAGTCTACTTCAAATAAATGGTAATAAGTCTAAGTTTCATGGCTCTTCCTTTATGAATCATTTCTAATAATCCAAGCAACTTTTTATGCTCTTGCATCCATGAGGGGTCCCTATTTGAGCTTGTTTTAGAATATTTGGATTTGATATGACAAGTTTGGTTGTTTCATGTGCTTCTTAAGACCTCTCCATAGGTTTTCCACTATTTTCTTGGTTTTGGAGATCTCAATAATTCAAGAAGCCTCTTCTAAGATTATTTTTGCTTGTAAATTGATTCATTCACACCTTCAATTGTCTCAGATAGAGATATTTAGATTTGTACGGAGGTATGGGTAGGAAGTACTAGTCTCTATGAGTTGTGAAGTAAGTTAATAACATGATGAACTTGACTAATTCCTTTGGTAGCTCACTAAGTGTTGATGAACCATTCTAAGGAAGAAATATGAGTTTGAGAACTTTTCATTGAATTGAGAAAACATAGAGCTTTTACCTTTTTTTGATTTGATTTAGAAATCTAAGAGTGGGTCTGGGGAAATTTAATTATGAGATTTTGATAGTCCTACCATGGGGCTATCCACTTGAAAGATAAGGAAAATGGAAAATGAAAGGAATCTAGTGTTTGAGGTTTTCAAGTCATGCTTTTACACATTGGAATTGTTCATTGTTATCTACTAGTTTCCAAGCCTAAGAGACTCCTAAGACTAAAAAGTATAACTAAAAAGGTCTAAAAACTACACTAGATAACTCTTGTGGGTGAAGATCATACCATGGTGCCAATGAAGATAAGGATAATATGAAATGAAATTTTAATACTCCATGCTAGCCTACATGCAACCTATAGGTCTCCTTTTTTGTACAATGGAGCACCTACAGTTGGGAACCTCACATTGGGATAGAGCCTAACATTTATAAGTGAAATTAACATGATGGGATGGCATATGAATGCACTCTTCAGGTCCATGATGACATATATACACCCTTCACAATGCATTCCAAGGTTATATATCTTATTAAGGCCCTAACACCATGTATAACCCTGTATATGGAGATATAGGCAGTGAGTTAAGAATAAGGTCTTTTTGGTGCTAAAAGAGATTGTGTTTGGTAAAGTTTGGCATAGACAAGGTGGAAAAATGACCCCAAGGGACTCTTGATAAGCTTGTAAATACTATTTTAATCTTGATTCATGACAAATAACCTATAGGGGCCCATTTTTAGGCAAAACATAGTCACAGGTAACTGTGATTGAGAAGACAAAGATCAAAGAAGGATATGAGTGACATATGAGAGGTAAAAATGAGGAAAAAAGACTTAAAAAATTCATAATGATGATGAAAACTTATATATGATATTGGAATCTTAAACCATGAAAATGGAGGCCCTCCAATAATCAAAACATAGTCTACTTGCAAAATACCCTGCACAGTCTATCTTGAAGAGGCCTGCCTTGGAAATTGGGGAAGTTTAGAGGACTAGAATCATCACCAAGGGTTGAAAATTTGTACAAATCATATTTTTGAGTTGGATAATCCTTTACAATAGTTTTTTTCTATGAAAATAGGGTAAGTGCCCCTATTTTATCTTAGATAGGGGGTACTTTTCCCTTATGCATAAACCATGCACTTTGACAGAGGAGATGGAAAGTTGAGAGAAGAAGAAAATGAAAAATTTAAATGGTTTTTTTGGAGTTGTAATACACCTATAAAAACATGATAGACACCTCAAAAGAGAGAGAAAATAAGTAGGGTGCTCTAAACTATGAGGGTTACAGTCACACCTAATGGGCATAATTAAGGCCTAATAGCCAATTTGAGAGACTTTCACATTTATAGCCTTAGGTAGGATATATAAAAAGTTTTAACATGTATATGATATAGTTTTAGATATGTTTGAGCCTTTTAGATGTAGATAAAACATGGAAAAGATCATTTGAACCTTAGGTTATAGGAAGACTTGTGGAACAAGGTTTAAGCCTAAGACAAATGATAGGTCAATTGCATATATAACATAATATGATCATTAAAATGGTTTGATACATGTTTTTTGGATATTTATATAGGTTTTTGAGCCATTAATTTGTAGATAATGTCAACAAGAGGCCATTTCTTAGCTTGAAGGCACTTAAACCCTACATAATGCATATAAATGACTCAAGTGGCCAAATTAAAATGCTCATATCTCCAATGAAGGTTTTCATGGTGGCCTAAGGTGTTCAAGGATGTTAGAGAGGGTCGATAATAATCCCTTAGTTGAATTGGTGGATAAATCTAATGTGTAGTCTTTATGAACAAAGGCTAAGACCTAACATTGCTAAAAACCCTCACAAAACCCCAACTCACACTTGATGGAGAAGATAAGACAAATGGAACATCCAAATGGAGTGTAAAGGTTAGGGAGATGATTTTAAGTTGTATAGGAATCTTCAAGGCTCCTCACTATGTAATTTATTTTTACTACACTTGTACGGATGGTGTTTAATAGGGATTTATTTGACAAATTTATGTGTCTTATAGGTATGGAGAAGTTAAAGATGATGAAATAAAATTTAGGAGAGATATTGGGACTTTTTATAAGTCTCTATTATCTTTAATTAAGGTATCAAATCTCCAAAGTGTGTTTTCTATCTTCTTCATCTCAACCAGTCATAGTGAGCAAGTAGTGACCGCTGAGTGGAAAAGATGAAATTTATAATTGGGAAGCCTTTTGAGGTTTATTTTATGAATTTGATGACATAGAGACTATTTAAAAGTTTTATTCACCCTTGTTCATAGACTGGGTTGAAGAAATGGAAGCATATTGGGTGCCAAGTGTGAGAGGTTCATGAGATGGAGTTATTTGTAACTATTTGGGATGATTGCATATAGCTAGTGGAATATGAATGATTAAAGACCATTAAAATGCCTATGGAGCTTATAAATAACCCCTACCCCTTAGATCAATCATCATACCTATCCCCATTTAGTGGTGAAGTAGCCTAATGAAGGCAAATCATGTGGGTAGTTTCATATGCAAGCAAGAGAACATCTATGACATGTTTGGAGGAGTTTTATGACTTTGAGAGACATTTGTACTTGTTTTCCTTGAAATACATATCTAATGTATGATTAAATGCTATTTTTACTCTTTTTTATGGATTGAAAAGTGTCTTGGTGACTCTTGAGCTTCACCTTCTCTCTCTCTTATCTCATAATTCCTATATATACTAGCCTAATTTGCCTTTTTTACGGATCTCTCCATCTGAGTATGGAAAATACCTACTCAATTTTTTCCTTGAACTAATAAATAATTTTTTTTACCTCATTCATGATTTCATAAAGTGCATGCTATGGTTTTTGGTCTTGTACAAGGGTATTTTTCTTACCTTGACATGTTATCCTTCCTACTACCTTGTGTAGTTGAAAGCTCTCCTTTGTAGGTCAATAAGAAGTGTATAATGGAGATTGTAAATATAATGATTAGTATATTAATTATTATTTTTATAATACCTATTATCTATTCCTCTTAATTTAAGCTCTCTTCAAGACCCCATGCTTGAAACATTGATGTAGAAGAAGATATTTCAGTTTGATGAAGTGTATGCGTAGGTTTCTCTTTGGTTCCAAATGCATTTTGAGTGGTGTGATTAGACAATCTATTTGGTGCATCACCTCATTAGTTATATTATTTTAGGATTCTTAACCCTTTTCCTCATAAGTGTAAGTGTGGTTGTAGTGTGTAGAAGTGGTATATCAAGGGAACTAGCCCTAATCTAGAGACTCACCTCAAATTGGGTCACCCATAGCCCTAAAGTGTTTCCATTGTGCCACTTGAATGAGGAGAACCTTGTCATATCCTCAAGGGGTTCAAGCTCAAGTGACAAATTTTTTTGGCACAACTGGTGGGACTCAAAATTCCATTCCTTGAGGATTTTTGGTGTTCTCCTCAAGATATCAATGTTCGGAGGTAATCCCACTAAGCACTAATGGTGAATCCAAGCACAAATCTACTGGTCAAGAAATCTAGGTACTCTAATTGAGGTTGTTTATTGTTCTATACACTTTTCATGAATGATTTATGGATAATTTTGATGTCGACTTTGTTCTTACACATGTTAGTGAGACATATCCATCTTTTCCAATTCCTTATCAATATGAACAAGTCCTTAGCCAACCTTGCCATGATCCTTATCAATATTATCAACCTTGTTATGAGTTGCATCAGTCCTATAATTAACCTTCTCAAATTATGCTTCACCTAGTCCACCTAGCTCTTATCCAAGTTAGTCCATTGCAAGTTTTAAGAAGACTCTTTTTGGATATAAAAAATATATACTAGATCTTGATGCTAGAAATGGTTGTGGTCAAGTCATCCCTAGTGATTGTATCAAGAGCGTGAGGGATGATTTAGAGATATTAAAGAGGGAATGGATTCCCATTGAAGGAGCCAATTAGAAAGGCCTTATGGAAGAAATGCTTGATTTTTTGGTCTAATTTTCCACATAAAAGAGAGGTTTAAAGTTTATGAACTAGTTCAATTTTTTTAGATCCAATACACCCCATATCAGCCTTCATATGTGTCCACTATACCCATTCAAAATGCTAATCCAATCATGCTTCAAAATGACCCAATTCCTTTATGCATTCCCCAAAGTTTCCATTCTTGGAAGTCCATCTAAGAGAGCAGCCAAATGAAGGACACCACCATTGAGCAAGATAATCTATCTCACAACTAGATTTGAGAAGATTTTGAGAAAAGGAGACTGATGTTGGAGGTTCATCTTGACAAGGAGATTGAAAAGGCAAACCAACATTTAATGCAATCTATCATGGAAACAAAAAGTGAGGTTCCTAAGCCTACCTTCTGAAGTTGAAGACAAGATGCTAGGCCCAAGGAAATCCCAAGTTTATTAAGACTATCATTTACCCCCCATTTGTATCTCAGCCCCATGAAGAACTCTATAAGCCTATATTCCCAAGTTAGAAAGAAGTAGTGGAAGCTTGTGGAAAGAAGTAAAAAAATATCTAAGTGGAGAAGTTGGAAGTGAAGAGAAAATTAAACCTACTCAAATCCCTCCCATCCCTCCTCAAGAAGCCTTTTTCCCTTCATCTCAACTTCTTTTTACTTCCTTTCCTAATGAAGATCCTATTTCCCCCAAAGAGAAGCTATTTCAAGAAAACCTTACTAAAATAATTGAGGAGCTAGAACTCAAAATGAAAAATCTCTCATCTATTTAAGGGAATCTTGAATCCAATGAGGTCATTGAACCTAATGTGGATTAGTTGATTGAGGATAAATTAGATTCTAATGTTGAGGATTGTATTGCTCCTTGGAAGCCTTCTTGGGCCAAAGTTCCTAGTTTTAAAATGCCTAATTTTGGCATGACCATGAGAGAGAAGGAGATAGATATTTCAGATTAGGTTGATGATGAGGAAGAGCTGAATTGTTGTGAAGAAACATTAGATTGTGTTGATAATGAAGATGGCCCTCTTTGTGTTGAAGAATAAATATTGGAAGTGGTTATTTTGGAATCCAAATAAGAGGAATAAACTTATCCTCTTGTGCCCCTTCATGGTGCTGATCAAAAATAGGATAATGACTTGTGACAAATATTTGAAGACATTTGAAATGAATTTGAAGGTTTCATGGGGACCATAACTCCTTTAGAGATGACTACAAGAAATGGTAAACAAGATGGCATAGTTCAAGAAGAAGTGTTTTCTTGTTTTGATTCTCCTATCTATGATAACTGTGGAGATGTTAGAGATGAGCAAGAGAAGGTTTCCAATAAAGTATTTGTGACCCATAAGGGTAAAGAAACAAAGCTTGAAGAGGTAAATCTACCATTGCATCATGAAGATATGGGGAATACTTATATATGGATGTTCAAAGAATATGAAGATTGTGAGAAGGAAGGAATTCTAAGAAAACAAGCCCAAACTATTGAGGAGAAAGTATGTTTTGAGAGATATCACCATCAAGAGACTCTAAACCATGATAGAGCAATCTATGATGACTATGGGCCTTTTGAAGATGATTTGAAGATTGATTCTAGAACCACATGTGAAGCTTGTCCTACAAAAATCAAGAAGGATTTTGAACAAGAAACACTCCTAGAATTCCATGGTACAAAACTTCTTGAAAGGTTTGAAGAGGTTGTAATAAAAGAGAAGAATAATGAAACCTTTCAAGAAGACATAGACATTCAAGAAGTTGTTCCATTCATGGAGGTGAAAATATTCCATGAGGAGACAAAGGAAAAATAATATGAGGTATGTTTCCAATGTCAATAAGAGTTCATCTACCTTGGAGACTTGTTTGAGATGACTCCATCAAAAGACATGCTAAGGCAAGGAATAAGAAAGGAGTATGAGTCATCTAGTACTACATCCAAAGGGAAGCATGCTTGGTACCCTCATCCATTTCATGAAGAACGAGATTAAATATACTTTACTTTTTATCCAAGAGGGAGGTATGTTTGGTTATATGTGCATAATTATTTTGCTTTCTATTGTGCCTTGTGTTCCCTAAGTGCTTAGTAGCACAAGTGTGCCTTCATTTTGTGTGTTTTCTTAGTCTTGGTGTGAATTGTCTTTCCTTTGTGTGTTTTGAGGTCAATCAAATATCTTGTTAGTCAATTCAAGGTCTGATATTACTAATCTTAGAGTTCATTTGACTCCCTTTGCCCAATGGATTGGATAAGGCCACTGATCTTTACTATAACAAACGTATTACCCCTAAGAATTACCAAAAGTGTTGAAAAATTTGAATTCTAGTCAAATTGGGTCAAACCATACATACTAAAACTTTTTAAAAGGTTCCCATATGTCTAATAGGGTCTCATGTTTGTCTAAACATCTCACATATCGTTGCTCAAGTCTTGGTGGAAGCCTAGCTTCCTTGTAATTGCCTAGTCAACCCAAGTCAATTCTAGTCAATTCTAGTTAAACATGATTAAATGCTTAAATTATTATATAAATGTCTTAATATGGTCATTGAAGTGTTTTAAGGTGTTCCTAAATCATACATTTGTCCTTTTTCATGCTTCATATATAAAAAATGCCTTTTGGTCACATTTTTATCTCATTAAATGACTTGTATAGATTTGTCAAAGAATAATATTTATCACCAAGCAAGATTATAATGTGGATGAGGTCAAAATATGTTAGGAAGTGGTTAGAGGTAGTCAATAATTAATTTCACACACAAAAAACAGGAGATTTCCTTAAAAATAGGCCCATAATGGCACTTGTACAGACTTTAGAAGTCCATCTTCAACTAAAAACATGGGTATACTGTCTCTTGATCTCCATAAGGTCTTAAATATGATTAGTGTGCAGATATTTAATTAATAATATCAATTTTGGCTTCTATTCCTTCTTTCTTGCCTTCACAAGCCAAGAAGATCTAACTTTGAATGTTTGGTATAGTCCATACAGATGGAGTTGGAGGGAGTGATCTTGGGATTTGAGAGGGGTATTAGTTTGATTCAAATCCATGGTAATAAGTATAAGTTTAATTGAGACTATTTTTATGAATCATTGCTAAGAATTCAACCATCTTTTTATGCTCTTGCATCTATGAGGGGTCCTTATTTGAGCTTGTTTCAAAATATTTTGATTTGATTTGATCGGTTTGGTTGTTTTATGTGTTTCTTAGGAACTCTCCATATGTTTTAAACTATTATCTTAGTTTTGGAGATATCAATATTTCAAGAAGCCTCCTATAGGCTTATTTGTGCTTGTAAACTTATTCTTTCACACCTGCAGTTGTCTCAGATAGAGCTACAAAGATTTGTATGGAGGCATGGGTGGAAAGTACTAGTATCCATGAATTGTGAAGTAATTTGATATCCTAATGAACTTTAATAATTCCTTTAGTATCCCACTAAGTGTTGAGGAACCATTCTAAGAAAGAAATCTGAGTTTGGGAACTTTTCCCTGAATTGAGAAAACATAGATCTTTTACCTTTTTGTGATTTGATTTAGAAATAAAGGAGTGGGTATGGTGAAAGTTAATTATGATATTTTGATAGTACTACCATGGGGTTAGCCACTTGAAAGAGAAGGAAAATATAAAATTAAAGGAACCTAGTGTTTGAAGTTCTCAAGTCATGCTTTTACACACTAAAATGGTTTAGTGTTGTTTATAGGTTTCCAAGCCTAAGAGACTCCTAAGACCAAAAAGCACAACTACAAAGGTCTAGAACCTACACTAGATAAGTATTATGGGTAAAGAGAATACCATGGTGCCAAGGAAGATAAGGATAATATGAAATGCAATTTTAATACTCTATGCTAGCCTACAGGCAACCTATAGGTCTCATTTTCTATATAATGGAACACCTATAGCTGGGAACCTCACATTGGGACAGAGCTTGACATTTATAAGTGAAGTTAGAATGATGGGATGGTATATGAGCACACTCTTCAAGTCCATGATGACATATATACACCCTTAGAAATGCATTCCAAGCTTATATATCTTATTAAGGCCCTAACACCATTTACAACCTGGTATATGGAGATGTAGGCAATGAGTTAAGAATAAGGTTTTCTTGGTGCTAAAAGAGACTATGTTTGGTGAATTTTTACATATACAAGGTAGGAAAGTGACCCAAGGGGACTATTGATAAGTTTTTAAACACTATTTTAATCTTTCCTCATGAAAAACAACCTACAAGGGTCCATTTTTAGGTAAAACATAGTCACAGTTAACCGTGACTGACCAAACAGAGATCAAAAAAGAATATGAGTGATCTATGAGAGGTCAAAATAGGGAAATAATAATGAAACACATTTATAATGATTATTTCAACATATATTGGATATTGGAATCTTAAATCAAGCAAGTAGAGTCCCTCTAATCATCAAAACATAGTCTACTTGCAAAATACCCTACACAGTTTGTCTTAAAGAGGTATGTATTGGAAATTGGGGAAGTTTAAAGGTCTAGACTCATTACCAAGGGTTGAAACTTTTTATATAGAATATTTGTGAGTTATATAAGCCTATTAAATAGTTAGTTTTGATAGGAAAGTATGGGAAGTACCCCCTATTTTGTCTTAGATAGGGGTTAATTTTCCCTCATGCATAAACCTTGCACTTTGACAAAGGAGATGGAAAGTTAAGACCAAAAGCCAAGGAAACCTTGAAATAGGGTTTGTGGAGTTTTAATACTCCTAAAAAACATGATATACACCTCATATGAGAGATAAAGAAGCAAGGTTATCTAAACTACAAGGGTTATAGTCAAACCTAATGGGAAAAATTAAGGCCTAGTAGCCAATTTGAGAGCCTTTCACATTTCTAGCCTTAGGTAGGATATCTAACAAGTTGTAACATGTCTATGATATATTTTTATCTATTTTTGAGCCTTTTAGATGTAGGGAAAACATGAAGAAGGTCATTTGAACCTTAGGTTGTAGGCAAACTTGTGGAACAAGGTTTAGGCTTAAGGCAAATGGTAAGTCAATTGAATTTATAACATAATGTGATAATTATAATGGTTTAAGTCATGTTTGTGGGATGCATATGGAGGTTTTTGAGCTATTATTTTCTATAGAAATTCATCAAGAGGCCATTTCTTGTCTTGAAGGCACTTAGACCCTATAGGATGCATAGAAATGACTTGAGTGGCCAAATTGAAATGCTCATATCTCCCATGGAGGTTTTTATGGTGGCCTAAGGTGTTTAGGGATGTTATAGAGGGTCCCTAGGAATCCTCCAATGGAATTGGTTTATAAATCCAATGTGTAGTCTTTATGAATAAAGGCTAAGACCTAAAATTCCTAAAAAACCTCACAAAACCCCAACTCAAACCCGATTGAGAAGATAAGACAAATGGAGAATCCAAATGGAGTGTAAAGGCTAGGGAGATGATTTGAAGTGGTAGATGATTATTTAGGGTTCATCCCCATATAATTGAGTTGTACTACACTTGTACGAATGGTGTACAACATGGATTTATTTGACAAATTTATGTGTCTTATAAGTATGGAGAAGTTTTATGAAATCACCTTTAAGAGAGAGATTAGGAAATTTTCTAAGTATCCTTGATAATTAATAAAGGTATCAAGGCTCCTAAGTGTGTCTACTATCTTCTTCATCTCAGCCAGTCATAGTGAGAAAGTAGTGACCACTTAGTGGAAAAGATGAAATTTCCAATTGGGAAGCCTTTTGAGGTTTGTTTGATGAATTTGATGAGATAGAGACTCTTTAAAAGTGGAATTCCCACTTTTACATGGATTGGGTTGAATAATTTGAAGCATATTGGGTGCCAAGTGTGAGAGGTGCATGAGAGGGAGTTATTTATAACTATTTGGGATGATTGGTCATAGCTAGGGTAATATGAATGATTAGAGACTACTCTAATGCCTATGGAGGCTTGTTAGCAACCCCTCCCCCCTAGGATCAATCATCATACCTATCCCAATTTAGTGGTTAAGTAGTATAATGAAGGAAAATCATGAGGGTAGTTTCATATGTAAGCAAGAGAACATATATGCCATGTTTGGAGGAGTTTGATGACTTTGAGAGACATTTTCCTTGTTTTACTTATAGAACCTATCTCATGTCTAATTCCATGCTATTTTAACTCCTTTTTATTGCTTGAAAAGTGTCTTAGTGATGCTTGAGCTTCACATTATCTCTCTTCTCTCATAATTCCTATATATATAGGATTTTTAGCTTTTATACAGATCTCTGCACCTGAGTATGGTGAATCCCTACTCAATTTTTCCTTGAACTAATAAATAATGTTATTTTTACCTCATTCATGACTTAATTAAGTGAATGTTATGGTTTTTGGTCTTGTACAAGTGTATTTTGCTTACCTTGACATGTTATCCTTCCTAGTGCTTTATGTAGTTTGAAAGCTCTCCTTTGCAGGGCAACAAGAAGTGTCTAATGGATATTGTAGATATAGTGAGTAGTCTATTTATTAGTGTTTTTAGAAGACCTATTGTTTATTCCTCCTAATTTAAGCTCTCTTCAAGACCCCATGATTGAAATAATGATGTAGAATAAGAGTTTTCAGTTTGATGAAGTGTATATGTAGGTTTTTCTTTGGTTCTAAGTGCATTGCAAGCGGTGATCCATAAACTCTACACTGATTTATTACACAAAAGTGTTTACTTTTGATCCATTTGTCAAATCACACAATTTCTCAAAACACTCAAGGAAATGAAACTAAATTTTAAATTTTATCTTATTTTATCTATTTAGGCATTCAATAGTGATTAATAAATAATTTTAATCAAAACATGGAGAAGGAATGCACAAATAGAATCGACTCATAAAAAGCACGTGATAATGGAGTTCAAAAATGCCTACATCTCTAAGTTCACTTAAAGTATGAACTGATCCATTTCCTTAAAAAGTGAGTACATGGCCAATCCTCACAATTTTCAAATAGATACTCTAAGACTACATATAATTTGGAAACAAACCTTCAAAAATCCCTTCTCATGTCGTTAATACAATCTCATAATCCTATGGATTTTAACCAAAAAATATCAAAAATGGACTTAAAAAATGGATTTAATAAAATCATCATAGGTCCCTCAACATACTATTGAAATTTTCTCAGAGTCAAGGACAACTCCCTAGTTTACACCGAGACTAAAAATCTCTCCAAGTTCCTCAAAACTTGGGATTTTTCAAACTAGTCTATTATGGCCTATACATAGTCTATTTTATTATTCATTTTTAGGAATTAAAAAATGCATCAAATGACCTCAAATATAGACAATTAGCATATGGATAGAACCAAATCAGAGTCTAGAACAAATCTCTAGTTCACTCTAAAGTATGGAAATGCCTCTAGGTACCTCAAAACTAAGGGAACATACAAACTAGTCCTTATTCCTTAGCTACTCAGTTGAGAACTTATTTTCAAATACAAATTCATGCAATTTATATAGTGCTTGCATGAACATCCAAATCAATTGGATGCTTATCCTTTTACCATAATAGGCATGGTTCAAATCTTGTGGGTCTTATTTTAGGGCATATCTATTATCCCACATGGATGGGATTTGACTCAGCTTTGCTTGTATTAGCTCGAGCATGTGGTTTATTCAATGCAAAGTGCCTTTTTAAAGGTAAGTCACATACAAACTACATGGGGGTTTATGGTAAATGGAACCCATGGGGAATTTTTCATGTAGTGTCACATGGTTTGCTCATGCTTAGGATTTGAATTGATCCATTGTCTTTGAATCATGACATGTATCTTCAGGCATATGATGTGGCAAATTACTTCATGGAATATGCCACATCTCCACCACTTACCTTGGAACATTGGCTTGGAACATTCTTGAACTTGCCATGTGGAATCCTAATATGTTTATCCTGGTCATGCTAAACTTGGCATTCATGGTGAATAGACTCTCATTTCATGTTGGTTAGATTGGGCTCATTTCAACACATTTGGGTTAAATTGGGTCATCACAACTTAGTCTCTCCACCCCAACTTGGGCTTGGCACTCCAACTCAAGTCTCATCACCCCAACTCAGGCTCAAGTTAGCATTAAGCATGATAAATAAAATTTGACTATGGAGAAATAAAGTGGTGGCTTGAGGACCCACCATGTGGACCACTTAAAACTTCACACTTGTCGACATCTAAATGGATGCTCTATTAACTCTATTGATGACAGGGTCCCCATTCGAGACAAAAGTGGACTCCAACAGCTATGGTCCTTGTAGTTGGCCTATTTTTTATGCCATCTATGTATACCTATTAAAGATGAACTATAAAAACCTATATTTTTCTTGTAAAACTCATTACCACATGTCACAAAATGATTGGTCCATTTGGTGAGCTAGGATTATGCCACATCATCTTGTGTCACCTTTTGCATTGTTGATCTAGAAACTTCAACATGTGATATCTTGCATATGTAGGCTTGAAATTGACCTATTCAAATTATACTAGAAAGCTTTCAATAAGCTCTACATTGTGCCATCGATCAATTTACAATTTGATGACTTTTATTTCAAAGTGAATGTGAATCCTCCTAGATCAAGTGGTATGAGTAGATAATTTATTTGGTGCATCACCTCCTTATTTAGGTTAGTTTATTCTTCTTAACCCTTTTCCTCATAAGTGTAAGTATGGTTGTAGTGTGTGAAAGTGGTACATCAAGGGAACTAGAGCTAATCTAGAGACTCACCTCAAATTGGGTTACCCACAACCATGAGGTGTTTCCATTGTGCCACTTTAACAAGGATAACCTTGTCATATCCTCAAGGGGTTCAAGTTCAAGTGGCAATAATGCCTTTGTATGAATAAGGCTTGAGTGTGAATTCTTAGAATTCCAATCAAGTACTGCTTCCTCAATTGAACCTTTACCCTCTTTATATACTTATGGAGGGTCCACTTTTTGAGGTTTGGATAGTAATCCATTTAAAATATTTGTGGGATTTAAAATTATCCCCCCACTTATCCCATATATATTGGATTCATCATTATATATGCCTTTAAATAAGGCTCATATGTGGGATAGAAAGAAATAATAATTTATTTAAATGCTCCACATTTTGACTAGTCTATGCCATGTGTTCTCTAAAAATTTGTCCACATATCCTATGTTAATTTTTCCACATTCTAATATTTAATTGATCCATGTTGCCATGCCATCACTTTTATTGAGTTTGACCACAACTTTGATTGGCCATAATTTTCGCATACAAAATTGGAATTGGTCCATTCAAAATGCATCAAAACACTTGTGAAGAGTTATACACCATGGAACTTGTTCAAAAAAATTCTAAGGCCATCAATTTTTATAGTTTGACAAGATTTGACCATATATTGACCAAACTTTGACCAATAATAATTGGATCATATGATGTCCATTTTTTACATTCTAATAGTTGCCAAAAAGATCTTGATGATCTATACAAAATGGACCAAATTTAAAGAAAATTAAGGAACATCTAAAAATATCCTCTAGATCATGCCTCCCCACTGAGAAGGCTTTTATTTCACCAAAATCTAAAACACTAATTTTACTAGTACTATATTTGGTTCTTTCCAATGCCTCATCGAGATCTCTACAGTGGACTCTGTGGCCTTTGAAATTGATATTCAAATATGGGTAGGCTATGTTATTCCTTTCCTATAGAAAATCATCAATTCACTATAAGCATAACATCTTCCAAATGATCAGTTTAAAAAATACATCTCAATGTCAAAGAGACAAGTGTCTGACTGATTTGATGATTTACCAGTGAATAAACTATCTTATATAGTGTGGGGATAGCAGAATTTGTCTGTCACTGGTTGCAGTCCCAAAATAGTGAACTACCTATAACTGCAAAATATCACCTAGTAAAACTATAGACAAAATATTTCCCATGTATGGGTATTGAACTACATCTTACATATTCTATAATCAGATGAAATTTCATAACAACTACTTCAATTAAAAGTATCAACTAGGTAAACTGAACATATCCCAGACAACCTACATATACTGCTATCAACTTCACAATCGAGATAATTAAAATGTGAGAAAAACCAAGCATGATAAAAATGTCACAAGATTCTCCTCATTTGGTTACTCTAAAAATATTAAAAGTTGAAACATTGGATAATTTTCCTTTCATCAATCATCAAAAATTCCAAAGATGCTTTGAAAAATTTGCATGCTAATCTAAAATTCCAGCTATGCAAACATAATACTAAGGAATTTCTTACCAACCCATTTTATTACATTATCTTATTTATATGGTTTTATTTTCTCAGTAAATACTTGGGTTGACTCATCAACTAGTGGTGGATTAATAACTTCATTTATTTTTACATGTATTCCATCTTAGTCTTATTATTTTGAGATGGATGAAGTTCCAACACTACTCAACCTTGATGCCCATTCACATGACAATGAACAAAATAGTTCCTCTTGGCCTCCTTTTTATATGAGGAATCACATTTTCCATTTCTCACCTTTAAA
Organism: Torreya grandis; assembly: GCA_037957365.1. Classification (NCBI taxonomy): domain Eukaryota; kingdom Viridiplantae; phylum Streptophyta; class Pinopsida; order Cupressales; family Taxaceae; genus Torreya; species Torreya grandis. Next base: position 1,182,897 of record JARHVA010003550.1, read on the forward strand.
TGATGAGATTAGTCTTTAGCACCTGCCTTGTTTCTAATGAAAGGCATCAACTTCTTTAGTAATGACCTCTTCCAACAAGTGGCAACAAAATGGTTACTTACCCCACAAAAAGTGCAAGGAAAAGCATGTCATATTTTTTGTATATCATAGCCATATTTTTAATACTAAAAGAGATGATTAGAAGTTTCAAAATTTACATAATTCCATCTAGTGCTTTGCTAAGTGTAAGAACGAGGAGGTGGAATTTCATTCTCTCTTATGGTCATTCATTTACACCTTTCATCATCCTACTGTGACAACTTGTTCCTCTCAATGGAAGAATTCTAATGTACTAGTGGCATATGCACTTGGCTGTTGAAAGCTTTCCTTTAGTGGATTTGGAAAACTCTCTAATTTTCATTCATTCACTAGTGTAACCCAAACCTATAAAATGAGGATGATCCTCGACCCATATTGGGTTAGCAATACCTGTAAATTGAACCTTTAGCCTCTTTATATACTTATGGAAGGTCCACTTTTTGAGGTTTGGATAGTAATCCGTTTAAAATATTTGTGGGATTTAACATTATCCTGCCACTTATCCCATATATATGGGATTCATCATTATATATGCCTTTATATAAGGCTCATATGTGGGATAGAAAGAAATAATAATTTATTTAAATGTTCCACATTTTAACTAGTCTATGCCATGTGTTCTCTAAAAATTTGTCCACATATCCTATGTTAATTTTTACACATTCCAACATTTAATTGATCCATGTTGCCATGCCATCACTTTTATTGAGTTTGACCACAACTTTGACTAGCCATTATTTTTGCATACAAAATTGGAATTGGTCCATTCAAAATGCATCAAAAAATTTGTGAAGAGTTATACACCATGGGACTTGTTCAAAAAAATTCTAAGGCCATCAATTTTTATAGTTTGACCAGATTTGACCATCTATTGACCAAAATTTGACCAATAATAATTGGAGCATATGATGTTCATTTTTTACATTCCAATAGTTGCCAAAAAGATCTTGATGATCTATACACAATGGACCACATTTAAAGAAAACTAAGGAACATGTAAAAATATCCTCTGGATCATGCATCCCCATTGAGAAGGCTTTTATTTAACCAAAAGCTAAAACACTAATTTTAATAGTACTAGATTTGGTTCTTTGCAATGCCTCATCAAGATCTCTATAGTGGACTCTGTGGCCTTTGAAATTGATATTCAAATATGGGTAGGCTATGTTATTCCTTTCCTATAGAAAATCATCAATTCACTATAAGCATAACATCTTCCAAATGATCAGTTTAAAAAATACATCTCAATGTCAAAGAGACAAGTGTCTGACTGATTTGATGATTTACCAGTGAATAAACTATCTTATATAGTGTGGGGATAGCAGAATTTGTCTATGTCACTGGTTGCAGTCCCAAAATAGTGAACTACCTATAACTGCAAAATATCACCTAGTAAAACTATAGACAAAATATTTCCCATGTATGGGTATTGAACTACATCTTACATATTCTATAATCAGATGAAATTTCATAACAACTACTTCAATTAAAAGTATCAACTAGGTAAACTGAACATATCCCAGACAACCTACATATACTGCTATCAACTTCACAATCGAGATAATTAAAATGTGAGAAAAACCAAGCATGATAAAAATGTCACAAGATTCTCCTCATTTGGTTACTCTAAAAATATTAAAAGTTGAAACATTGGATAATTTTCCTTTCATCAATCATCAAAAATTCCAAATATGCTTTGAAAATTTTTCATGCTAATCTAAAATTCCAGTTATGCAAACATAATACTAAGGAACTTCTTACCAACCCATTTTATTAGATTATCTTATTTATGTGGTTTTATTTTCTCAGTAAATACTTGGGTTGACTCATCAACTGGTGGTGGATTAATAACTTCATTTATTTTTACAACAAGTATGTATTTCATCTTAGTCTTATTATTTTGAGATGGATGAAGTCTCCAACACTACTCAACCCGATGCCCATTCACATGACAATGAGCACAATAGTTCCTCTTTGCCTCCTTTCTAGATGAGGAATCACATTTGCCATTTCTCACCTTTAAATGATGAGATTAGTCTTTAGCACCTGCCTTGTTTCTAATGAAAGGCATCAACTTCTTTAGTAATGACCTTCTCTTCCAACAACTGGCAACAAAATGGTTACTTACCCCACAAAAAGTGCAAGGAAAAGCATGCCATATTTTTTGTATATCATAGCCATATTTTTATACTAAAAGAGATGATTAGAAGTTTCAAAATTTACATAATTCCATTTAGTTCTTTGCTAAGTGTAAGAACGATGAGGTGGAATTTCATTCTCTCTTATGGTCATTCATTTACACCTTTCATCATCTTACTATGATGACTTGTAACTCTACATGGAAGAATTATAATGTACTAGTGGCATAAGCACTTGGCTGTTGAAAGCTTGTATTCTTTTAGTGGATTTGGAACTCTCTCCAATTTTCATTTGTTCACTAGTGTAACCCAAAACTATAAAATGAGGATGATCCTCGACCCATATTGGGTTAGCGATACCTTGGCTATTCTTTCCAAGACCTCTTCTATCAAAAACCATTTTAAACAATAGTTTCAAGCCAATACCTCTAGTGTGTTTCTCAAAATCACTAAAAAATGTATTAGAAATTGACTAGAAGTGCTATATGGTGAGCTTACAGTGTAATCATCTATCATGGTCTCTACTTCTATGGTGGAAGGTAACTCCTTCTATTCACTACTTTGCAATTATTCCAAGAGCTCATCCTTAGTTTGCAAATAAAATTTAAAGTATTCGATCTCCTCTTATAAGGAGTGAAACTTGGATCTCAAGAAAGTATTCTCATCCTGGATCTGTCAATTGAATGCTTCAAGCTCTTCAAGCCTTTCATGCTTCAAGGCTTTGCCCATGGTTTCTTGCTTTTGAAAACAACATATATCTACAATAATAGCTAACTACAATGGAATATTAAACAAGTCCAAAATGTCTAAAATTAATTAAAATTGATATCAATAGGCTATGAAATTATAATCAAATCCTGCATTCAAACTAATCTGATACCAAACTTGATCCATAAATAGGTAGATTTCCTACTCTAGACAATTTACTTATTGGATCCTTATAGATAGATTAGTTTTAATGCCAAAATTCAACTCCAAAAATATAATCAACTAAAAATACTTCAATGCAAGTAATAATGAACACTACACACAAGTTTATAATGGAGTTTGGCAGATGCCTATCTCTGAGTTCTCTAAATGATGAACTGATTCATTATAAAAATCCATTTGCAAGTACAAATTTAAAACTTACAAAACTATAATGAATTTGTCATGAAATCAAGTGCCAATCAGTCTTGTAAAGACCTCGATTGGTCTTAGAAGTCTTGCATAATGTTCTAGCATGGACTCCCTACTTCACACCTTCCTATTGACTTCTCCTCTACTGCAAAACCTCCAAGAACCTCTACACAAATCTAAGTTAGAATACGTGTCAGTCATCAACTCCATAAAATGATCCTTCTTCATAGCCTCTAAGTAGTGCTAACTCTTCTAGTAGATCTATTAGTACAATACTTAGATTAATAACACCTTATAAAAAATAGAGAATCAGAGTATCTATAGACTCGTATAATGCTCCTCTAGTGCTCCAAAAAAACCCCTCTGCTCTTTTCCTGAGCTTTGAGTAATAAACACCAAAATTAGGCTTTATAAGCCTTAACAAAGCAATAATAATAGTAAGAAAAAATCCAAATGTCTTTTAATACATTTGGAATGCCTTCACAATCTCGCTTAAGGCTTGTAAATTCAAATTAAGCTTGAATGCCTTTCCATGAATTAGGCTTGAGTGTAAATTCCTAGAATTCCAATCAAGTTCTACTTCCTCAAATGAACCTTCACCCCCTTTATATACTTATGGAGGGTCTAATTTTTGAGGTTTGGATAGTAATCCCTTTAAAATATTTGTGGGATTTAACATTATCCCCCCACTTATTCCATATATATGAGATTCACCATTATCTATGCCTTTAAATAAGGCTCATATGTGGGATGGAGGGAAATAATAATTTATTTATTTAAATGCTCCACATTTTGACTAGTCTATGCCATGTGTCCTCTATAAATTTATCCACATATCCCATGATAATTTATCCACATTCCAAAATTTAATTAGTCCATGTTGCCATGCCATCACTTTTATTAGATTTGACCACAACTTTGACTGGCCATAACTTTCGCATACGAACTCAGAATTGGTTCGTTCAAAATGCATCAAAAAGATTGTGACGAGTTATACACCATGAAACTAGTTCAAAAAATTCAAAGACCATAAATTTTTCTAGTTTGACCATCTTTGAATACTTATTGACTAAACTTTGACCAATGATAATTGGAGCATATGATGCCCCTTTTTTGCATTCCAACATTTGTTAAAAAGCTCTTAATGATCTCTACATAATGGACCACATTTAAATAAAACTAAGGAACATATAAAAATATCCTCTAGATTAGAAATGGGTTTGAAGGGATCAAAATAATAATTATTGGAAGGTATTTATTACTAGAAATGAAAGGGTTTGATAGGCAGAACCAACTAGGTCAACCTAGTCAACCTAGTAGGCTAATTTTTTTAAAATCTACACTGCCAACTTAGTCGGTATGTGTCAACTTAGTTTGTTTTCTAGATTGTCGACTTAGTATATGACTGTCAACCTAGTATAAAAATCAACTGTGATGACTTAGTACTAAGGGGAAAAAAGTAAAGGGTCGATTTAGTTTGTTAAGTTAACCTACAAAATGAAGAAAATTTGGTCAACCTAGTGTTTGACTAAATGACCAAAATAGTATGAAAATGCATGAAATATGTTGAAAAAGTGCTAAAAAGGCCCATAATCATTGGCTGAGGGCTAAAAGAGCTGAGTAGGCTAGAAATAAGTCAAATTGATTAAAAATGTATAGACTAAAGAAAATTAGGATTATTTTTGTTTAAAATTTAAAAAAATGTATTTTGATTATAAATGACATGGAGGATATAATACATCTTTTGTTGTTTTATGGTTTCATGGGTGTCCAAGGTTTTGGTGCTTGGTGGATGTGGAAATGATCTCAGACCTCTTGGAGTGATTGTCAGTTGAGGATCATTCAAGATTGATTACATTAGGTTTAGGAGGGATTGTATATATGTGTAGGATCCCATTGAGTTTAGATTTGATAGTCATGTTCTTGGGAGCCTAGGAATGGTTGACTAACACATTTAGGTGGGAGGTGGATAGGGATACCATTTAGGTGGTATCACCCTAGAGGATGTCTATGCAATCCTTGGACTACCTATAAGAGGTACACTCGTAGTCATGAGAGTAATAAATGGATACGAGGAGAGGAGAACATTAGCCATATGGGTAATGGGCTCAAAGAGGATATATACCAAGATGAGAGTTAACCTATTTGAATTTTTTACCTCTTAGATTTTGGATATTCAAAAGGTGGTTATAGGACTTATGATAGCATGGGTGTTGTGTCACAAGTCTAATGGTAAGGTGCCACTATATGTGATAGCTTTATGCCAAACTATATTGGAGCATGAGGTTTTATATGATTTAGGCTCTATCATCTGGGTATAACTTATGCATGACATATATGGGATATTATCTAAAAAGTAGAAGTTGATGGGGCTTATTATATTATTAATCTCATGGATATATGAAAGGTTCCCTATGTATCATCCAATTGGTTTACTCCATGTGGTTGATAATCGGTTACCTTGGATAGAGAGGTGGTAACATGATCAGGTAGTATGGGTCATGCCCCACATGATAGCATTGTAGATAGTTAGATGAGTTAACATTGTATGGTAGCCTTTTGGGCACATTTTTAAAGTATGTCTGAGCTAGGAGATAGTGACACCAAAATTAGCATGGACATAAATTATAGGCCACTATACCTAGTGGATAGAGCTACATCTAGTGGTTCATGTACCAAGATAAATGGGACTCCCTCACCTAGAGGCATTAATATTGGTGCCTATATTTTGGTCTAGGAATTGTAAGAGAGATGAGGGGGAGAGGAGGATCAGGGACATCAGTTGTTAAGCCAATGATTAGGCCTCAACATGAGATGCCATGGACTAGTTGAGCATGATAGGCAATAGACAGAGGGGGGATAGATGTAGACATAGAAGTGCTAGAGGTGCCATCACCAACACCATAGTAGGAGGAGTAGAGACTACCTCACTCATATTATCGATGGAGGAATCAACATTAGGAGAGAGAAAAGATAGTGTTCATCCTAGATGACTCATCAAGTAGGCCAAGATAGAGTTGGGTGATATAGGTACCACTCAGGCATAGTTTGAGATGGGCATCAGTGGTGACTCCAAGATTTGCATTTGGGTGGTGACATATAGATGAGGTTCTTAGAGGAAAAACTAATGGGGAGACTCCACTTAGTGATCACATAGATGGTGTGATGGTAGTAAGTTATACACAAATAGGTAATAATAAATGGTTTAAATTTTGATTAAGTTATTTAAGATATATTATATAAATAGATTTTGAGATATATCAGTGATCTAATATTTATCTAGTTTTATTTTTGAAAATCCTAAAAAGGAAGAGACCAAATGGGGATCTGAGTGATGGGAGAACTCAATGATATCTTCAATGAGGTGCTAGCTCCATATGACCCAAAAACATTGGAGGATCTTGTGATAGAGTTTGCCCCAGTGAGATGGTTCAGATTGGTAAGAGAGGTAATAAGGTGAGTGTGGGCATGTAAAAAGGAGCCATAACCATCATTAATCATGGGAGTGGGAGAGGAAAATGCATGGTAGGCCTAGCTCAGTAGATAATTACACATATGGCTACCATGACTCAGTTGGCATAGGTACATGCCCAACTAGCATAAGTATAGGCCTAGGTGGCCAACCTATAGGGACAGGTGATAGGACTAAAATCTTGGATATCCTCTTTACAATGTACTATTCAAAGGGTAAAATCTAAGGCATCTATGGTTAACATGGATAGGCCATGAAATAGACAAGATAGACCCCAAACTTAGAGTTGGGATGATGTATATTATTGTATTTTGTAAAATCTCATGATATATATGTAGATTTCTTATATTGGCTATTGGATGTTGATTTTATGTGTTTGCATTATGGTTGTAGATGTAGATGCTTAGATATATTTCTTTATAGAATACACATATATATGTTGTTTTATATGCTATAAGAAATATATGGGTTATGGTTTCTTTTCTATCATTATGTAGGACACATACATGGTTAAAAAGAAACATGAAAAAAGACTTGGTAAAATATAATCAATCAAAAATGTACTACACATTATTTCATATTGGGAAATATGTAATAATAGGAAAATGACTAAGTATAAAGAACCAAAGGGTGGTAAACAAGATGGTAAAAAGATTGTTTTTAAACCAAAAGAAAAATTGGCACCAAATTAAAACAAGTAAGATCATACTAAATCATGTTGAGAAGTATGAAAATCATGTAATAAAGTGGAAAGCACATGAAAGAACAAATGGTATAAAAACAAATTAATTAAGTCAATCAATCATACTAAATCATGTTGGTAAGTATGAAATAAAAACAAAATTGGAAATATTGATCTTAAATTCATCACACTAATTCAAGCTAAGAGGTATGAAAAATTCAAGAAATGGTTGGATTCTTACATGTAATCAAAAAATAAGAAGATAAAATAAGGAAAAAATATTAAATTAAGCATAAAACATACTAAATCTAGATAGGAATCAGGTCAATGATATGTAACCTCATAATCAATCACATCTTATCTCATATTTCACACGTAATTTTGTTTTGACTTAGATTATTGGAAAATTTGCGAGGAAGGCCAGGTCTTATCCATGGTCTTACACTACAACTCACAAAGGGAATATTAGTGAGGTAGAAATAATTGAAACTATGGTAATAAGGAATGTAGGTAATAGGAATTTGAAATTTTGGTAATTTGTGAGGAAGGCTAGGTCTTATCCATGGTCTTATGAAGCAACTCACAAATGAAATCCTTAGGAGAGTGATTAGTGAGCAAAATAATATTTCTCAAGAGGAAATATGAAGAATGTAGGGAATGAAAAGGAGAATGTAAAAATCATAACTTAGGTGTCTTATGAGAATATCTTAAGAGGAAGGAGGCATACTAGGGACATGAGAAGACACTAAGTGACTAGTGACCATCAATGTACAAAGAAAACTTATTCGCTATAGACACAAAGTTGTGTAGGAAAATAATCATACTACTAATATCAAATCATGAAGGTAGATTAGTACAAGAAAAGTAAAATGGACCTACCTTCACATGACATGTTCCTCATTCCTCAGGACCCCTTATAGAGCCATTGGTCTACTACAAATATTGGGTACTTGTGTGAGAAAGTAGGTAGAACTAAAAGACTTTTTATTCTCCTTTTCTAATGTAGTGGCCTACCACACCTCAATGGACCTTATCTCTATCATGAGGCCAACTGTGTAATTTGAGATTCAACTAGAAGAAGGAGATATGCTTTGAATCATGTATTTTAATGTGATTTGACTTTTAATAATTTTAAATGTTTTTTCCTTTTGTATCATCACCTTTTGTTAAATGATTTGGATTTTTAATGTTTTTAAGGCTTTTTTTAAGATTCATCCTCTATATAGACTTGGAATGACTAGTCATGAGAGATAGAGTGATAAACATGAATGAGCTGTAGGCTTAGGATAAAGGAAGCTAAGTGACCAAATACAAGACTGACTAGAACACTTAGGCTTAATAATGAACCAACATGCTATCTCAAGTCTCAACCATGTATATGTTTCATTTTTTAGAAGGGAATAAAGTGAATAAAAGAGATCTAAAATGGATTGGTAAAAGGAAATTATAATGAGATAAATTATTTTCTAACTAATCACATGGTAAAGAAGGAATGATTAGAGGGAACAAGGTTTGTATAACCAAGTCACAATGACATTTATCCATGTATATAGAGATAATAAAGTAAAAAATCATGAAAATATAATAAGGGAGGTTTTAGGTAAGAAACTCAAGAAGAACAAGAAATCAATGATAAATAAGACATCCATAAGCAAACATACATGACATTATAAGCAATATAAAGTACGAAAATAAAGTCACCATGTAATATAGATAATAATTTGACACAATTTTAAATGATATGATAAATAAAGATAATATTGGAGCACATGTCCAAATCAAATGAAAATTTAAAAACACCATCATGTGCCCATAAGTACTGATATATTTTCCCACACACATTATCTGAAACATCTGATAAGTCTCTATTAAGTTGGATGCAAACTGCAACTAATGTCTCATTTATCTTTAACAAAAATTGGGAAAATACTTCATGTCTAATCTCCTCAATAGAAAAGGTATGAATGATTTATGAATCATGCTAAGAAGGGATATCAGCTAAGGGATGTTCAAAAGAATGCATGGGATCAGACTCTATGAGATGAAGGGATCATTGGTGGGGAAGGATCCATAGGTGAGGGACTCATAGGTGGAGAAGGATCCATAGGTGAGGGAAGGTCTATGGGTGAAGGATTCATGGGTGGAAGAAAAAAATGTGAAGTAGGGACCATAGGAGGGGATGGAACCATAGGAGTAGAACCAGGGGAGATGAAGGGGGAGCCTTCTTGCAAGAATGACTTATGAGAAGAATGATAAAAGGTGAGGGAATAGTTAAAATATGATCTTTAAGGTACTACTGAAGGAAGTGATAATGAATAGTGTGATGGGTGCCACATTGGTGCCAAAAATAATACACCTCTCTATACTTATGAATATACTCTAGTAGTACCTTTAGGGGAGTTATGGCCTTGTCAGAGGACTGAGGGGTAGAAAGATGTAAGGTATCAATATATTGTCTTAGCTTATGATAATGCATGGATGAATATTATCTATGTTGTGGAATCAATAAATACATCTATGATTAGTCTTGTAATAGGTAGTCATAGGATGATGTGTAATAGAATCAAAAGGAGTTTAAGAAGGCTCATTATCCCATTTGGTGGGTAAAAAATCCATATATGGTAAATGAAGTAAACCATCACCAAGAGAAGGTGGTGGAGGTGAAGGAAATGAACTAGGTTTAATGGAAGGAGTGATAAGATAAAAAATAGGGATAGAATCAGCTAAAGCAGGAGTAGGAATGGGATTCAAAGAGAGATATACTTAGGGAGGGGTGGGGTATATAGAAGACTAAAGGAGAGTTTCATGCATATCAAGGATAAGCAGGTGATAGGGGTCTTAGTACCTAGTAAAGTGATAGGGCCCAGTCATAACATGATCTATAAGCATACTCCTATAAGGTTCTTCAAAAATTAGAGGTGTTTGCACCATCTCTACCCTAAAATAAAGAGGAAAATTTCTAAAATTAGGAACTATATATAATGGAATATGGGAAGAAGCACTAAAAATCTAAAGCAAAGAGGAACAATAATGAACAATCTCAGCATCATGGGCCTAAACAAGACCACCTAAAAATAGATCATCTAAAGTATAACCATCATTGTAATTAGGTGTATGAAGATTAATGATGTAGGTAGGGATGACATTTTCATTTGATGAGGTGTGATGAATGGAATGATAAGTCTTATTCAAGACATTAGGGATTTCATCACAAGGTGGTTTATGATAATGGGGTTACAAAGAAATGGGAAGTTGAGAGATAAGATGAGGTGAGAGATCAAAAGTTTTAGTCTTTAGATTGATCTCATCAGGATCATCATCATCAAAATCTAGGAGGTTAGGGGGAATATTCCTAATGAGTTAAAGATGAATTTTGTAACCTTGAGTGGAATTGATGGGAAATTTGAACTATTGAGACTCAAAAAATAGAACACTGGGCAAAAGTTCAAGAGTAGGAATATTGAAGACACCACGGTCTTGGAATTATTCAAAACTCTAAGGGTTAGTGTCACCTTGAATCCTATAGATACCTCTAATATGAGGGAATTTAATGCATTGGTAGGAAGAAGAAGCAAATTATTGCATACGGTGAGTCTATGTCCTACCAAGTAGGGTACTATAAAATAAATGAAAGTTAAATATCATCACCTTCACATGAACGGTGATAGGTGGGATGGTAATGGGAATCCACACACAACCTAAAGGAGACAGTTGCCTTTGATTATAACCTTGACATTTGATGCATGTGGATTTGAGATTGCATTTTGAATATCTAAGATTTTTGATGAAATTAAGAGAGGCAACACATGTGTTATAACCCTTGTCAATCAAGGAATGCTTGACTTAGATATCTCTGATTTGGACAATAATGAATAGAGAAGGATTATTCATATGAAGTATAATATCATCGTGAATCATAGAAGTGATGGGAAAATTTAGGTAAAGAGAAGTCTCTATTGTTTCATCAACATGGAAAGACATCTTTTCACATTATTACAATATGCTATCTTCAGATCTAGATAAGGTTGTTTCATGTCCTGCTAGGGGAGGATGGGGGATGTTAATTTTGAACAATAGTTGCATGAGATGGTTTTAATGATGTAGAGAGGTCCTCATAAGCTCAAATAATGGAATTTGGGAAGGGAGATTAATGAGTTCCATGATAGGATCCCACTCATCATAACCCATAAGAAGGTTGTTAGACAGAGGTGCATAGTGTTGAAGGAGGCCCTCGAAAGGAGGAGCTGAAGTACATTGGAATTTATGTTGATAAGAGGGAGAAGGTTTATAATAAGGTTATAAATTATGTTAAGAAGCTAAAGTAGTTGGTATAGGTTAGTTTTGAGAATTATTAGAATAAGTGTTGATAAAAGCTTGATTATCATTGGTGTTAGTTAAAGAATATGGAGGGATGGCACAAATAGAATGGGAAGTGTTATCCAAAGGAGGAGTTGGAATTGGTTCATCAAAATTTATAAGATCATCTTGCCCCAAATCATTTAAGTGAGTTGGAGAAAAATCTTGGATAACATGAAAGGTTTGAGATAGTGGATGGGTGTATATGGATTGAGGATCTATGAAAGCAACCACCATTCACATATTATTAATACTAACCACATTATCTTCTAAAGTTGGGTCAATAATACTATCAACATTGTTGGTGGAAGGGGTGGGCTTGTCTTTATTATCTTGGTGATTTGGGAGAGGGTCTTTATAGATGGCCAAAGGAGCGTTAGCTTGATTCAAATCTTGAGATTTAGTATTAGTTTCATTGCATTTAAAATTGATGTCATTTGTTTGTTGGTGTTTTTAAATGATAGAATCATGGTCAAAATTAGGACCAAGAAGAAAATCCATAGCCAAATTTTGAAGATGCCTACATGTCTCATTAGAATGACCCCAACTAGCATAAAACCAATAAAATTTGTTAAGATCATACCGAGATTTATAGGATGAATGGGATCAAGTTCTCATGGAAGAGGCCTAGGTAGATTTTTTATTAATTTGGGTAAGGATAAGGGTTTGTGAACATTGATGTTATTTGGTGAAGATAAGTGAGGATTGGTAAATTGATGAGAAGGGGGAGTTAGTTCTGAGGATTGGTTATGAATGATAGCTTAAATAGTGTGAATAGTATCATAAGAGTTTGTGACACCATCATTGGTAGCATGATGATTCTTGTTTGTAATATACAAGTAATCGTAGAAGGTTAAGGTTGCTTGAATTGATGCATAAGGAAATCTTGACATTTTGCTTGATCAATGCCCTCCTCCAAGGTACATGAAAAGAGAGTGCAGACCTGATATTACAACTTGAGAAAAATAACATTGGTAAAGAGATGGAAAAGGTTATCATTGACCATGTTATGTTCACATTTGTTGGATAATGTTTTCCAACATTTAACAAAAGATTGGGTAGTTTCATTTTCAAGTTGCTTATAATTGATAAAATGGGCCAAGGTATTCCTCAGAAGATCACTAGTTTAGAACTCTTGGACTAGAACATTTACTAAATATTCTAAACTAGTAATAAAACAAGTTTTAAGTTGGTTGTAGCAATCTAAAGCATCACCTGTGAGAGTTTTGTCTAGTATCTTGATAGTGGTGAAGGGGAATTCTTTTTTAGATTCCCATAGAAATACAAGGCTATAGTTGATGCCCTAAAATATTTAATTGTAGAATTTTGGAAAGATGACACAAGGGTATCACCTAATAGTATAAATGTAGTGAAAAGAAGAGTTGTTTCTCATAATGGTGAACCACATACTAAATTATTTTTGGCTATGACCCAAATAAAATTTTACTCTAATTGTTTTGAAAAATATCCATAGATTTTTATTAATCAAAGTTATTTTGAAATGGCTAAACCCTTCTATGTGAAAATCAATCACACATGCACTACTACTTGTTATAGGCAACATGTTGAATTTTATATACATTATGATATTTTTTGTTATGTTCATTGTACTTTGCATATTGACAACATTTTCTAGGAGTGTAGAGTCGAAGCCCCACTAAAATCAACAAGAGAATTCATTCCAATAGTTTTTTGTGAAAGACTATATGGTTAATTATTTTATAACAATGCATGTTTAGATGGAAGTTGCAACATTTATGGAGGATTGATAAAATTGAAATCTTGTACCCATGAGGAAAGTACACATGGAATTGAATAAGAATTGGTTGGTTTTAGTAAATATAAATCTATGGTATCTCAAATTAAATATGGAAAGGAATGTAAAAGGTTTGATCTTATTACAGAATAAATACCCATTTCCAAATTTATGGACAAATTTAGGGATGAAATTATATTGAGTATTAAAAGCACACACACAAAGCTCGATGGATAGAAAAACAAATCAAGTTAAGCAAGGATAAATTACTGATTGGTACTACTATTTTAGTAGTTGACTTTTTAGATAATTACACATTGCAACCACAAAGAGAGGTTTAATCGTAATACTACAATTCAGTAGAGGTTTTACTTTTTGTTCATATAACATTCATGCATTTAGATGAAAGTATAGAGAATGATCTAAAAATATTAAGGAAGTAACACTTTTATGTCAGTGGTGATCAAACACATTATTTAGAGTATTTTCAAGATTGTTTTCAAAATTTTATGAAAAGTTGAGTGAAAGGATCATTATTTTCAATCAACATTATATATGCTCAAATAACTACACATCACAAATCAAGAATGCACAGATGTTCTACTATATGAGTAGGATGCATGTGAGCACTGGTGTACAACATATTTGGAGTTTTAATGAATCAGGCCATGTAAAAGGGGTACATGATGGTGCAAGAGTATGTGTCAAAAGAGTGCTTTCAAGAGAGGAATTAAAGTTTAAAGAGGTTGCTAATTTGTCAGATGTAAAGAACAAAGTTGAATGGTATAATGAATATATGGGCCATGGTTCTCAACAAAAGTCCATTATTCATAGATATTTTTGGCTCATAGAGGATGAACAATCGGCAAGCTATAAATATTGTATGATAGTAATAGAATCAACCAATTTGTACTCATTTTATAGCTCAAACATGGGTTATTGGATGGTTTATATGAAGAATATGGTGTGATTTTATTATTCAAGCATTGAATTTGTTTGGAATGAGTGAAAGTCACAAGAATGGGTGGGTGAATGGAGTTCTAGGCCGCTAGTTCCAATTGACACTTAATAGGTTCCACCAACATTACAACTTATAGAGTTGATATCATCACATGACTTTGACCATGTGTCTGATCTAGTCAGATTAGGTACCATATTATATTTGATGTGTTTCATATACTAAATTTCATAAATATATCAACAGATCATGTTAAAATCATGTTTTGTTTTGTGATGTAGGGAATGTTTATGTAGTTATAGTAGATGAGGATAACAAGGAGGGGACAAACTACTACTAATGCCACTATGTAGAGGAAAAATAGAAATTGATTTTTACGGTCATATATGGGGAAAAAATTCACTATCCCATTGGCTCTATTGTAGTTAATATAACTTGGATTCAACACTATCCTATGAAATTTTTTAATGTATGGTTGTTTGAAGACTTTGAAGTATATAGGAAGTTACTCCACTATTCAAATCTGGTTATTACAACAAATGTTTAGTTACATAAATATTAGGGTAGACCATTAAAAAAGACCCTATGTAAGGTTTGTGAATCTAACCATGAATTAATTATTGATACTATAATTAATAGAGCTGATCTTAGTGGTTCCTTAGATTGAACCCACAAGGTATGTTGAATTCTCAAATGCAAATGTATTTCCTTTTATCAAATTTTATTTATTTCATAGGTTTTACATATAAATTTCAATTTAACTAGATACTAACATATTGTTTTTAGGTTAGTGGTGCCAAATTAGCTTCCACATTCACATGGTTGGCACCATTATTATATAATTCTATATTCTCAAAGCTAAGAGAAGTTTTTGGTTCTTATAGGTCTGATTTCTAATTGACAACATGTGTTATCAATGTTGCTTGAGGTCAGGATGGGTTCTTGATCTCCTAATCAGGCATGATCAGAGGCCAAAAATGTGTTCATAGATATTAATCGGCACCCATATACATGATGGTGATCCTATTTTTAATCCATGAGGCCCTAGATGCAAAGATTTCTAACTTGGCTTGCATGTTAACAACATTTATTTTCAATGTTGTTCAAGGTTAGAATTATTGAAAAACTACATATCCATGTGAATTCCAAGGCCATGTAAGTAGGAACACATATAATTTTCACATCTCAAGGTTTTATAAGTGATGAATTTGTAATCGAAAGTCCAAGAAGCAAAAATGTCTATTAGAGACAAATAACCTATCTCTTAACTACATAAAAGTTACATTATAGGAATGATCACATAATATTCTAACAAAAATCCATCCATTATTTTTGATTCATGGAATTTGGGGTGAACTTAGAGTACTTAGACACACACATGATAGTTTTTTCATTTTATGGATATGACTTACGTTTTCCATTTCATGCCTATCCAATATTTACCTTAAAAATAACAATTTTGCCTTATAGGGAAATGTTGTCTTGAGGATAGAATGGGTGATTAAACTAGTAACCGAGCATGATAAAAGGCTAATAATATATTATGAGACATTAATTTACACCTCTAACATGGTGGTGAGACTAGGTTTCAGCCATGAGGCCCTAAAAGTAGAGATCTCTAATTTGGCTCTCATGTTAACAAAATTTATTGTCAATGTTGATTGAGACCAGAATGGGTGATCTGTATCCTAACCAAGTGTAATAATAGGCCAATAATTAAGTCCTAGATTTTTATCACCACCCCTGACATGGCGGTGATGCTGGTTTTCATCTATGAGGTCTCAAGGGTAGATATCTCTAATTTAGCTCACATATTAACAATATTTGTTGTCAATGTTGCTTAAGGTCAGAATGAGTGCTTCATCTCCTAATCAGGGATGATCAAAGGCCAAAAATGTGTTAATATATGTTAATAACCACTTTTAACATGGTGGAGATGCTATTTTTTATCCATGATGTCTCAGATATAGAGATCTCCAACTTGGCTCACATGTTGACAACAATTGTTGTCAATGTTGCTCAAGGCCAAAATTGTTACAAAATTACATATTCACATGGATTACAAGGATTTAGTAGTGGGAATTCATGAAATTTAAAAAATCTTGATGTTTTTTAAGTGATGGATTTGTAATCAAAGATTCAAGAAGCATAAATGATTATTGGAGGCAAATAAACTATCTCTTAACTACATAAAAGTTATATTATAGGATTGATCACAAATTCTTATGCCACAAATTCATCCATTATTTTTTATTTATGGGATTCAAGGTGCATGTATAGGACTTATAAATTCATAGGAATATTCTTTCATCTTGTGGATACAACTTTTGATTTCCATTTTTTGCCTATCCAAAGTTTGCCTAAAAAAAATTAATTTTGACTTATAGGGAAATGTCATCTTGAGGCAGGAATGGGTGATTCATATCATAATAAGGAATTATTGGTGGCCAATAATGTGTTCCTATATGTTAATGACCACCCTAACATGTTTTTTATTCTATTTTTCAACCATGAGACCCCAAAGGTAGAGATATCCAACTTGACATGCATGTTGACAACATTTGTTGTTAATGTTGCTTGAGGACAGAAAGGGTGCTCTGTCTCCTAAATGATCATGATAAAAGGTAAATAATGTGTTACTATATGTAATTAACCACCCCCAATGAGGTTTAAATTCTATTTTTCATATATCTAACTTGGTTCATATGTTGTCAACATTTGTTGTCAATATTTCTTGAGGCTAAAATGAGTGTTCCATCTCCTAACCGAGCATGCTTGGAGGCCAATAATGTGGTCCTAAATGTTAGTCTTCACCTGTGACAAGGTGTAAATTCTATTTTTCAGCCATGAGGCATACAATGTAGATATATCCAAATTGACTTGCATGTTGACAACATTTGTTACCAATGTTTCTTGAGGCTAGAATGTTGCTTGGCTCACATGTTGCCTGATCTCCATACTGATATAATTATATTGATATAATAAGGAATTTATGGATAAGATTATAAAATATATAAATATTAATAAAAATTTTAACCATAATGCTTTAGGGGGATAAAATGCTTTGAGAACATGAATTAGGCCTACTAGGCCTTGTAGACCTACTAGGCCTTGTAGACCTACTAGGACAAAAGTGGAAGATAGGTACAAGGAAGGGTTGGGAACTTCAAGAAAGGTTGGTTGGAAAGTTCAAGGATATGTTTGGAGGTTGGAAACTATTGGAGGTGACTCTAATTTCATACATAAGGTAGATTAAAATAATCCTAGATAAGCCTAGAAGGTGCATTGAGAGAGTGAGACAAGATTGATTACAAGATGTGAGTAGATATTCTATTAGTGTAGGTTTTTATTTTTCCCTATTTTTTAATTAGGGAAATTGTATTTCTTGTGCATACATGGAGTTTTCCTACATTTGTGGGATAGGCTAGCTTATGTGGAGATGTGTGTCATAGGTGTCATAAGAATGTCATAAGTAACTCCTTTGATGGGAGTTACTTCACTATTATTAGCACCTTGTCACCACCTTTCATGGAGGAGTTACAGTCTATTCTTGGGGTGCCTTGACCACCTTTTGGGGAGGAGTTACTTACGTGCTCTCCTATATGTATTCTTTACTTTGGCCATCTCATGTTAATCATATTTTGGTTTTATCCATTTTGTCTTGTGCAATTTATCTTCTTGTATAATTTCAAATTGCTTTAGCATCGATGTGGTGTGCACTTGCTTCATCTCGTGTGATCACATCTCCATTGCATATGCATTATCCAGATTTTGGCAACAACTCTGATATGGTATCAGAGCCACTTCGATAATCGTGTGTCTAGTTATGCTATTAGTTTATTCTAAAATTCTTCCTTTGCTTTCTTAGTAGTTTTTTTGCTTAACTCTATTGCATTTGAGAGATTTGGTAGAGTTTCTTGAAGACTCATGAAAATCCATATGGAAACTTGTTAAAAAAATTACTTTTGAGTTAGAATTTACCAAGACATCTTATAGATTTATTGTGGCTTTAGCAAAGGCAGTAGAATTCCTTTTCTTTTGGTCATTCTGGAGGAAAAGATAGATCTCTGTAATCTAGTTTCTGCTCTTGGATGCCACCTTCAGCTTGGGGCAGCTTTCCAAGAAATGCTTCTACATGTGGAAGACTCTAGCAAGGCCAAGCCGTACAACATCCAGCATGCAATCCTTGAGTAGTGCATTTCCTTCTATTGTGGTTGACTATGCATTGATGTCTGTGTGGTGTGGCTAATTGTGTGTTGCTATCTATATGGTGTAGTTGATTGTGTGGTACTGCTACCACATTGGTAGTGATGGCAAACTCTTCCAGCTTGTAGTTGACCTTCTAGCTTGGCGCCCTTGACATCAGACTCTTCTAGCTCGTCTCTGACCTTCCAACTTTGTGCTCTTGATGTCAGACTCTCCCAGCTAACCTTACCGCCTTTCAGACCCTCTATGACAAAATTCTACTGTTGTCCTTGCCAAGCATCGATCACAGCATCCAACATCTATTTTTTTAAAAAATGGTGTTCCCTTTTTGGTCTCCAATGCCCATGTGGTGGGCCCTCTCTCTCTTGCTATTTGATTGATAATTCTGCTTTTGACCAATAATTTTTTTGATATTCATAATTCAATAATTTTATTTTTTGAATTAAAGACAAATTGGAAATTAGCATTCAAAAAAAAATAGTTTAGAAGTTTTTTTTCAAACTTGTATCTTTGACCTATGAAGATGAAGGGTGAGGCTCAAGTTGGTAGGAGGCAAATTACCCCTCACACAAACCTCCTTTGGATTCCTCATTCCGTGCCGAATCCAATGAGTGGTTGGAAGGCCACTTTATCTCTCAAAATAGGCATTTTTTAATGTTTTAGTGCTTTGTTTTGCAAAGATACTAGTTTATGGGAAAATTGAACCTTTAATATCTTGCATAGCTCAAATTTGGGTGCCATTTTTTGCAAAAATGTTTGTAATTCAATTCTCCACAACATAGGCTTTTTATTTTTCAAAAATTCACTAGTTTATAAAGTGCCTAAAATTTGGTTCTCTCAGGACGCATTTTCGGCTGAGACCGACGTCTTGTTTGCTTAAATCTTACACTGATTACTCTAAGACGCATTCTCAGCTGAGCCTGATGTCTTTTGAGAATGCACTTGCATATTTGGGGGGCTAAATATTTTGGAGAGGGTGTGATTGCTTTTCACAACTTGCAAATCTTTACTTTTATTCTCATTTTTGCATAAATTCACAACTTGCAATCAACACAACTTCACCTAAATTCAGCTTAAAAATGGATTATTTTAAACTTAAACCCCTAACACCCTTCAACTATCATGAATGGAAGGTTAAAATGTCAATCATTCTTAGAAGCAAAGGGTTGTATATGATCACCATGGGTACTGAAGTAGAACCCAACACTGATGCTGGAAAGGTCAAGTGGTACAATCGTAGTGATGAAGCCTATGGATTAATGAGCTTGTTTGTGTCTCCAAAACTTCTCTTCCATTTAGAATCCTCCAAGACTCCCAAAGACATATGGGACACCTTAGAACTCTTATTTGGGAAGCTTGATGAGATGAGAGGTCATGAACTCAAAAATGAACTCATAAGTCTAAGTCCTAGCAACTTTAACACCCTACAGGACTTCTTCACTAAGTTTAAGGCCCTTAGATTGCAATTGAAATAATGTGGGATAGAGAAGAAAGATGATCAACTCATCCTTTCTATTCTCACAAAGTTAGGTCTAAGCTATTCAGTCTTTGTCTCCACTTTCCATGCCACAAAAAGTGCCCTTGGCACTACATGGAAAATGCCTTCTTTGGATTCATTCATTGCCAACTTGACTAGGGAGCAAGATAAGCTAATTCAAATAGGTAGAATGAAGTCTACTCAACCCCAAGTTTTGATAGCTATAAATAGTAAGGATAAGACTTCAACAAAGGAGAAGAAGAAAAAGAACAAGGACCACGAGAAGAAGAAAGAAAACAACAATCTTGTCAAAAACAACACTGAGTCTTCTTCCTCTAATGCTAAAACTAAGAAGGAGAAGGTTAAGTGTGCCTATTGTAAAAATACAAGGCATGATGAACATAAATTCATGAAGAAACAAATATATCAACTAACTCATCTTCTAGAGAAGCACAACATAGGTGTTCTTGAGTCCATCAAGCAGAATTCATCTACCCAAGATTATACCAAGGCAAAAGGCAAGGATAAGGAGAAAGAAAAGGGCAAGGCCCTTGTAGCAACTATAGCTTCTACAACATCATGGGTCATTGATTCAGGTGCTTCTCACCACATGGGCTCTTCACTAGTTGAGTTTTCATCTTTAGAGCCTTGTAGCATGACTTTAATTAGTTTGGGTGATGACACATCAGTTTCTATTGCAGGGAGAGGGTTAGTTAAAATGGAAGGTGGAACATTCAATAATGTTCTAAGTGTTCCTTCTCTTTCAAAAAATCTCATATCAGTGTACTAAATCACTCACATTGGTTGGGGCATGAGAGTTGAGTTTTCACTAGATTTAGTGGCTACCAGGGAGTTGCATAGTGATACTACAGTGGCAGTGGGTAGGGTAGATCACCAAGCAAGGTTATACACCTCATATTTTGCACTAGATTCTTCTCCAACAACATTGCTGACTCATTTAGATGGAGTTATCAAATTATGGCATGAGTGGTTTGGCCACCTTAACTATCACTACCTTGAACAACTTTGCAAAAATGACATGGTCATTGGCTTGCCTTGTGTCCAATTCTCAAAAAGACTTTGCAAGGGGTGCTCCCTTGGGAAGCATCTTGAAGCAAATTTTGACAAAGGCAAAGCTTGGAGGGCTTCACAACCTTTGGGGTTAGTCCACAGTGATGTATCAGGACCCTTTCCCAAACCATCTTTCATAAGGGCCAAGTACATCCTCACTTTCATTGATGATTTCTCTAGGTACACTTGGATATATTTTCTCAAACAAAAGTCTGAAGTGTTTGAAAAATTTCTAGACTTTAAGGCTCTTGTTGAGAAATAGAGTGAGAAATCCATCAAGGTTCTTTGAATTGATAATGGAGGGGAGTATGTCAACAACGGGTTTGAGTAGTTTTACACCACAGAGGAGATTGATTTACAATGCACAGTCACTTATAGTCCTTTATAGAATGGGGTTGCAGAATGCAAAAATAGGTTCTTGAAAGAGATGGTTAACTATATGATTCACTCCAAATCCTTAGCACCACAGTACTAGGCCAAAGCCATCACTTGTGCTTGCTACATTCAAAATAGGGTTCCTCACAAAGCTTTGAAAGGGATAACACCCTTTGAAGCTTGGCATAAAAGGAAACTTGATGTTGAGCACCTTAGGGTTTTTGGATCCCTAGCCATGGCCTGCATTCCAAAGAAGAAATGCAAAGCTATGGAATGTTAGTTCAAGCCTTACATCTTTTTAGGATATCTAAATGGTATTAAGGGGTATCATCTTCTAGATCCTGTCAATCATGAGTTGTTCATCGAGAGAAGTGTCCATTTTTAGGATAGTCCTAGAGACTCAACACTTGACACTTCTTCTCCCTCATTAGATCTACTTCTTCATGATGATTCCTCATCAGATTTAGATTAGCCATAGTAGGTTCTTGAGCCAAAGACATATTCTTATTCTTCGAGTTCAGATAGCGAGGATAGTGATGCAGAGTCATCCACCTCTAGTCAGTTAGAGGATGAGGAGTTATCACCTGACTCACCCACTTCTGGGCCACTTTGGGCCAGAAAAACACTTGAGAGTGCTGACACTTGGGCAAGAGATCCTGTAGATGACAAATGTACTAGGGGGATTTTTAGAGAGATCCACATGCCTTCTTTACTTCAATTTTGGATCCACAGACTTTTTGAGAGGAATCTGGGGTACCTAAGTAGGATAGTCCTATGGAGGAAGAATATTTTTCCTTAATAAAAAATCACACTTGGGATTTGACTTCACTTCCTAAGGGAAGAAAGATGTTTTGATGTAGGTGGATATATCGGACCAAGTTTGTAGCAGATGGGTTGGTTGATAAGTACAAGGCACGATTGGTTGCCAAGGGTTTCTCACAGGTGGCAGGCATTGACTACTCAGAGACCTTTACACCAGTTGCAAAGATGACTTCTATCCAACTCACCTTGGCTATTACTATAACACATGGTTGGGATGTGCATCAGATGGATGTGAAGAGTGCCTTTCTTCATGGAGACCTAGAGGAGGAGATCTATATGGAGCAACTACCAAGATTTATTTAGGATTCTTCCTTAGTATGTAGACTTAGGAAATCTATCTGTGACCTCAAATAGGCCCCTCAGGCTTGGTATGCCAAGATGGATTCCTTCCTTCTCACAGTGGGTTTCACTAGGTGCCATTCTGACCCCAATGTCTACTTCTTATGGAAGGATGATTCGCTCCTGATTTTGGTTCTATACGTTGATGACCTTTTGATCACTGGGAGTTCTTCATCGGCTATTGTAGTGGTGAAGGCATCTCTCCAGGATAGATTTGACATGAAAGACTTGGGTTTGTTTCAATACTTCCTTGGCATTGAGATCTCACAATCAGATTTAGGGATAACTCTTACATAGCCTAAGTATGCTCTTGACTTATTGGCTCAGTTTCACATGGCTGATTACAAGCCATCTCTGACTCCCTTTCTATCAGGAGTCAAGCTTGAGGCTGACTATTCTTCACCATTGGTTGATGCCACTCAGTATCGACAACTTGTTGGTAGTCTCATCTACTTGACTCACACTAGGCCCAACATATCATATATAGTGGGACTTGTCTCCAGATTCATGTAGGAACCTCATGAGATACATTAGAAAGCAGCCAAGAGGATCTTGCATTACATATAGGGTTCACATAGATATGAGATTCATTATAGATTTGGCATAGAGGTTGACTTGGTTGGATATATAGATTCAGACTGGGCTGACGATTCACAGACTCGCAAGTCCACTTTTGGTTATAATTTTTCTCTAGGTTCTGGTCCTATCAATTGGTTTAGCAAGAAGTAGAATGCTATTGCTATATCATCCATAGAGGCAGAGTACAGGGGAGCTATTAATGCAGCTACTAAGGCTATTTGGCTTCAGGGGATACTTTTTGAGTGTGGCATTCCTATTAGGCAGCCCACCATCATTTATTGTGACAACCAAAGTACCATTCAGATTTGCAGGAATCCAATTCAGCACCAGCAGACCAAGCACATAGAGATTCACATGAATTTCATTTGGGAGCTTATTCATAGTCAGGTCATTGACTTGATATTTTGCCAATCTTAGGAGTAGGTTGCAGACATATTCACCAAACCTTTCACTGAGAGCAAGTTCATTCATCTATGAGCTCTTCTTAGGGTGTGGTCTACATCTACATTAGCATCATCTTCAGGGGGGCCAGTAGCCTCTTCTTTATTTTATGTCTCTCTTTTGTGGGGGAGTTTTTTCCTATGGGTTTTCTCTATCTTATGAGAGATTGCATTTGTACACGGGTACCTCATCAGGCCTAGTTGTTGGGACCCATTTTATATTTCCACACTACTGATCTAAGTTGCCCTTATGGGGGGTATTAGTGTAGGTTTTTATTTTCCCCTATTTTTTAATTAGGGAAATTGTATTTCTTGTGCATACATGGAGTTTTCCTACATTTTTGGGATAGGCTAGCTTATGTGGAGATGTGTGTCATAAGAATGTCATAAGTAACTCCCTTTATGGGAGTTACTTCTCTATTCTTAGCACCTTGTCACCACCTTTTATGGAGGAGTTACAGTCTATTCTTGGGGTGCCTTGACCAATTTTTGTGGAGGAGTTACTTAGGTGCTCTCCTATATGTATTCTTCACTTTGGCCATCTCATGTTAATTAGATTTTGGTTTTCTCCATTTTGTCTTATGAAATTTATCTTCTTGTATAATTTCAAATTTCTTTAGCATCTATGTGGTGTGCACTTGCTTCATCTTGTGTGATCACGTCTCCATTGCATTCGCATTATCCAGATTGTGGAAATAACTGCAATAGATTCTATAGCGAGTTAAACCTTAAGAGGTGAATGATGTGAATATAATAAGCTTGAGGAAACATAAGAGAGTCTAGTGAGGAAGTCCATGAACCTAGTGTAAAATATAAAGGACAAAGCATTGAGATAGGTGAGTTTAGGATTAACATTACAGCTATAGGTATCACAGGTCGATGTTTTATAAAGGTTTGTAGATGATCTAATTTTACTTACATCATAACCTATTGGTCTTATAAGACCAATATAATATAATAGAGTATGAAATATTGTAAAAAATGTTTATGAAAAAGTACTAAAGATATTCAAAATTAGAAAAAATTATTGAATAATATATTAACATAATTATACACAAATTTTCCATGAATTTTAACAACATTCAAGAGACTGGAATGTTTAAAAAGTGAAATGTTGAACAATATTGAATACAATGAGTGTCACTTGAGACCATCCATCCCTAACTTAGCCCTAGACCTATCTTAGGGAATCTTTCAACCCTTATCCATCTTTCATGTGGGTATTACAGATCCCTAGACATCCCAAAATTAGTCCTATACCCCCCTAGGGATTTAGACCACTAGTGCCCCACGTTCTACCACTTGGACACTAGTATGGTTCTTTGGACACTGGTGCCCCATGCTAGTTTCCCAATTTCTATGCTATTTTTATTACCTCATTTCAACCCCAATGGATATATTTTCAATTCCTAAAACACTTAGGTTTAGTCTAGTCTTATTTCAAACTTTGCACAAGCACCATATCAATATAAATACATGACTTTTAGCTTTTTATCCACTAGATGGAAATCAGATACAAAATACACAGACAAGATTAGAATAAGTTATGCATAATCAATGTTATTGATCCTTATTCTACCTTACTTCTGAATATAATCATCTAAAACCATCCCAAGATCAGAATACATAGATTTCCAGTCTCAAGCCTCATTCAAAAGACTCAAGTTGACATTCATACTAGAATTCACTTGCACTTGCATCTACACTTAGATTGGGAGAACTACATTAGGCTTGATCCCATTTCAAGGTATTGCTATGTAGGTAACTCTCAGCATAATGACATGTTTAGAAAATCCACCCTACCCCACTAACTCTACTTCTACTTGTGTTCATTCAACCCCCTAAAAACATGACAACCTAGGGTTTTTGGAGAAAAATATAGATATAAGATTTTTTTAATTATATAGACTTGAAATTTAGACCAAAGATGAAACATGGAATGTTATAAAAAACCCATAAATAATTCATATAATATTATAAAGGAAGATACTAGCATTGAAAATAGGACACTCACACCTTGCACTAATATCCAAGTCACTGTGCTATTATCTAGGATGTTTTCTAACAACTAGATTATGTTCATGACACCCTAATCAACTTATGTGCCACTTTTTAGCCTCTAGATCATTCATCTCAGTTAGTTTATAACTAAGTGCTTATTTATAACATTCATTTCTATTTTTAGAAATATCATATCAGGTTAATTGTTACACAAATTAGTGGTTGTATTTCATATATATTTTATACCTTGATTTAATATACATAGACCCTTTAAAAACCTAGGGTTTGTATTCCATAATCCCTTAAAAGTTAAATCATTTGGTGAAACCAAATTACTTCAAATAGTGAAAAAACCCTAACCCTAGACTACCTTTACGGTTTATGTTTCTAGCCTTATAGAACCCATACTTAGATTTCAGATCTTTTTATCTTATAATTTTTATTTTTATCTAATCATGATAATAATAACATAAGAAGTTTATCACTTTTTGATGCAAAGTTTTTTAGTTTCATTTGCATGCTTGTTTACTTTCATTGGGAATTAATTTAAAGAATATATGAGCATATATGTACATGATGTCCTATATCAGTTAAAATATATTTTATTTTAATTATTACATAAATTTAATATCCTAATAACCATATTTTAAGTTTCAATGTCATATCTTATACATAGAGAACAAGCTCCTTCTCTTCCTCATCTCCAAAAGGGTGATAATGCTTTACCTCTAACTAGGTTCATGTTATCACACCTCCATGAGATGAAAAAGACTTTAATATTATTACTAATTACCATACTTATCCTATCCATGTATCTGCCTCTTCTCTATAGGATGCATGCCTACATGCTCAATCAAAAGTAAATAGGGTTTGTACTTGTGAGACTCTAAGGGTTCAAATTATTAGTATGAGTAGGTTAATTAGAGAATTAAAAATTAGAATATGATATTACATGAAAATATTATAGTATTATAAAATCATATTATAAGACAAAACCCTTAAGGGCACACTAGTGTCAATCATGTACATGCATCTTCACCTAGTCGATTCATGGCAATCGATGTTATATATCAAAACAAAAAATACTAACACAATGAAACTATAACTAGTGATTATAAAATTATTCAAAGATCCAATATAAGTTCAAGTTATAATTTAAGGCAGATTACCAAAGCTAAGTTGATCAACCTATCTTCTCTATATCTAGTGAGGAGATCGAGATATTGTTGTGCATATCATAGAATGCATGGGCACCACATTGATTCATGTTTAACATTGAAAATTAAAACACAATAGGTAATTGATAGGGATGAATATAAAATTGACACATCATCTAAACAACATACAATGGCACATATAAAAATTAAAAAAGGGTTCAATTCATAAACAATAAAAAATTGGTTACCCATGCATAACTTAGAACAACAAAAGGTTCACAAAGCAAAATCAGAGCAAGAAACAATACACAAAGCACAAGTAAAGCAAGTGAAATATATTAACATGCTCAATATGAGATGGAATACGATTTTTATGGTGCTTTGACAAGCATTACAACTGAAGCAAGAGAGTAAGCTCATAAGGAAGACATATATGCAAACCATGAAGACATGAAAGAGGAAATAACCATGCAACAATCCTTTAATGAGGTAAATGCATGTTTGGGACTTGAATTTGATTATGCATATGAGAATGAAGATGCTAATATATATATTGGAAAAGTGAAAAACAAAGCACATCCCTCAAGGAGAGTACAAAATCATGGATATGTAGTGCCTAAGTGGCTCAAGCCATCAATTGGTGAGAAGTTAAACCTCAAGTAAGAGGCCATTCAATGCAAGAATTCAAGTGAAAGACAAGATCAAGCAAGGAAAAAATAAACAAAGGGCAGGTTAGATCAATTTTACATGATAACTTATCAAGAAAATAAGTATGAAGAATATGGTACAAGAATAAAATTTTAGGCTACAAATGTTTAAGGCAGAAAATGGGTCATGAAAAACATGGAAAGAGTACAAAAAGATAGTCTTGAAGGTACACTTTAAGATAGCATAAAGAAAGAGGAAAGGTGCAAGATCAAGATTCAAGAAGACATGGTGGAAGCAAACAAAATCAAGGAGATGAAGATGCAATTGAGTATCTATATGAGAAAACAAATTGAAAAGTGTGAAGAGAACACAAACATGTGGAAAGGTAATAAAGTAATTTATGACAAGTATGATGATGAATTATTTGAATCAATGAGTGTGGTCATGGAAAGATAATACAAATCATGGAAAATAATGATAATAAGTATAAATAGGAAGCAAGGTGAGAGTTAAAAATCAAATAGAGATGAGGTATTAATGGAAAATGAAGAAATAATGACTACACATGTTGACATAAAACAAAATTTTGAAGAAGATGAAGGGCAGTAGGATCTAAAATTTAATGAAGATCATGGAGAGATAGATGCTTTCACATTGAAGGAGGAATTGGGGATTCTAGAAAATATTTTTAGTCCATTGAAAGGGTTGCATGCAGGTGAATAACAACATGAGAATCTCAAAAAAATGAAGAATGGAATAACATAACGAAGCACAAGGATTTATGGAGGCAAAGCTATAAGCAAACAAACTATAAAGTGATAAATTGAGCATGATTACGTTAAAAAGGTAATATATTTAATGGGTGAAGTTACAATTGAGTTATTTTTTGATATGTATGATGAAGGAAAGATAAAAAGATTCCAAACAACATTATGCCATGATGAAGGTGAAGTAGTTAAGAATTTATTCTTTCAAGATGAGCAAGGTTATGTAAAGACACATCAAAAGATGGAGAAGTGTAATGAAGAGGCAAAAAAAAAGATCCTTCTTGAATAAGTGACAAAATTTGAGATTCCTATTAGGTCATTAGAGCACAAATAAGAAGGAACCAACATTGTTAAGGAGCCAAGACAAATAAAGAAGTAGGAACTAAGTGAGATCAATGAAGAAGGAAGCCATAGAGCAAGAGAAAAAATGAAGAATGAGAAACATTTGTTAGAATTAGAGTATGATGAGGGAAAAAATGAGCTGGACAAGATAAAAAATTTAGACAATAAAGAGTTGCATCAGATTATACACCTCATAGAGGTAGAGTGAGAGTTGTCAAGGCAAATAGATAAGACGAGGAAGCAAAAATACAAGAGTCTAATGATGAGAAAGGAGCAAGAACAGAGGAACAACATTAAGGTGAGCATGGAAGATCCTTAAATAATAAATTGAAAGGCAAAAAAGAAGATGTTAGCACTCAATTTTTCTCCTTCCTAGGGAGTATGATGTAGGAGCATCTAGTAAGCAAAACACCATTTTTAGTTGTTGAAGTGATATATGATAGTTAGGGGTCACAAATGATCTATTTATGGATGTAGGTGTGTGTGAAGGATCCTATATGGTCCATTTTTTATCCTAGAGTCATCTTGATTTATCATGAGTGTGTTTTGAATGTATTGGAGTTTTCCCTCCAAAAGTGTAGGTTTGAAAATTTAAATCCTAGACCTAAATATAAAAGACCCATAAGTATAATATGATATGAATAGGTGAGAGAATTTTTGTATAAGGGTCAAATGAGTCATGTAAATAATGTTTTTAAGACATTTTATGTCTAAGTCCTTAAAGGTGATGAAAATAAAGAATCATGTTATAAAGAATAACTACCACTCTTACGTTGAGTTGGCCATGTAAGAGTCTTGATGGTAACTCCTAAACCAATGTAGATGAAAATAAAAGGAAAAATTTGTAGAATAAGAGTAAGAGGAGAGAGATATAAAGGTGATAGGAGAGAAATAAATAAATGAAGTCTATATACTCCTCAAAAAGATTGGCAGAGTCCAAGAATGGACTTTATTTTGTAAATACTGGTGTTGCAGATCAATAGAAAAGAATTGTGTTTTATGTGTTGAATTTCCCATGAAAGTATATGAATGGTTTTGATAATATATTACATTTTAAATCCTTGGAGGCTATGAATATATATCACTCTTATCTATGTTTCAAGTCTGATATAAAGAATGCAGGGTTGCACTCAAGAAGTGGATGGTTAGAGTGGTTTCTCAAGATTTTCAAGGAAAGAATTACCTCTGTACATTGATTATTGAATACATATAAATAATACATACCTTGTGATTATTTAATGAATTTATTTATAAGGGATGAACTTATTAAAAGGACATGTCTATCCATGTACCCTATTATATGCCTCTTACAATCAAGTATGAAGGTGAGTTAATGTTTATTAAAGTATATATTATGGTTTTGACTTGAGATGATGGTCTGTTGGTAAGAGTAACTTTGGTGGTAGGGTATTTAATATGGTTTGAATGAAAAATAAGTCACAAATATCCAATGCACAGTCCACATGTGTTTAAGAACCCTATTTACATACTCAGAAACTATGTTTGCACAGTCAAACACCAAAAAAAGAATGTATGTATTGGAGAAGTTGAATGGGTAATAATTTGGTTAATTCTTCGTATGAGTGGAAGGAGAATAAGTTTTTAGAATAGTACATTTGGGGGTTAGAAACCTCTTGAAGTATAGATAGTTTACTAAAACTCTTACATGATCCTTCATGAGGACTCAAAATTCTGAGTTTTATTCATTATAAGTCATAAAAAGATTGATCAAGGATTATTATCCATTAGATAAGGTGGATAGTGGTAAGATAGACCTTAGGAAGGTATTATATCTATTTTAAATGATCTCAAACTAAAATAATATCAATTTAACCCCTCTCAGCGTATATAGTCAACTAACTAGGCTTTGGAAATAGAAACCCCTATAACTTTAGTTTTAACCTTGGGAAATACATGAAACTTTTTAAGAATGCATTTTTTGATGTGTAGAGAATGATTTAAGAGGTTTTGACTAGGTATAATATGGTCTGGTATGGATTTGGTGACTGAGCAAGGGTAAAAAAGGTTAGAAGGCCTAATTGGCAATGAGCTTACAAAAGTAGTATATACACAAAGAGTTAGACTTCAAAACTTCATGTGAATTAGTATTAAGATAGAGGGTGAAAAAATATGGGCTAAGATATTATGTAATATTGATATAATGTTCAAACTAAATGGATTTATGAAAAAAAGGCTACAAGCGAGTTGGCTCACTATTAAGTTTGAGGTGTGTCAATGGATGATGGAGAGTGAATGAGAGGTCAAAAGGAATTGAGGAAAGTATGTGAAGCACATAAGAGATCATCCATGATAACATATTATTTTTATGAGACCTAAGACAATATTTGATGTTTTGAGTCTTAAGTTGTGAACTTGTGAGGAGCTAGTGAGTGAGTGAATGGAAGGTGATGAGGAAGTGGATGAATTAGAGATTTATGCAGGGTCTAAGGATAGTGAAACATATTTTTAATCTACAAAGTAAATAGTATTATAGCAATGGATTTTATCAAGCATGTCTATGAAATAGTATTATTGAAACTTGAATATTAAAAACAAAATAAAACATTTACAAGTTATGATCAATGACCCAGTTCAGAGCTAAGGATGATGGAAAGAATATTTTCTCATAACCCTCTACATAATCTATGTTAGTGTGATTATTTTTATCATACATATATGCTTCACTTATTATTTTTGGGTGTTCACAAATTCTTATAGGACTCAAGTCCATCAAACAAATCCAGATTTGCTACTATTTACCCATTAGGGGCATCCTATACATAACTACCAATTTACCAGGTTATATAATTCTATAATACAATAATTTTTGGATAAATATTACTAATATAGACTTAGTTTATGTACATATTTTCTATTATATAGTTTTGTACCATATATTCATGCATAATTTCATTTCTATCTTTCCTAGTTTAGACTTGATTATGTCTGTATGCTCTTGCATCTATTCAAGAGCATTTGAATATGACATTGTTATATGTCTCTACATCAATTAATTTCATTGTGTGTGCCTTATTTTTGTATATGCAAATATTTGAACATGTCCTTTCATGTAGCTCTAATCCAACTTACTTGTTCTTTGCATATGTGGACATTTGACCATGTTCTTTTATGTATTATTTTCTCATATTTAGTGACATGTGCCCATGTACCTTGTATTATGTCCCCTTGGCATAATTTGTGTGCTTCATATGTGTTTATATGCATGATTTTATGTATGAAACATAGTCATGACATTTGTCTCTTGCTTGTTACTTAGAAACCCAGTTTTAGATACCATAAGGGATCTCATGCATCTCCCCTTCCTCTGTGGGTTGCCTTGATGGACATTATGCCCCATCCACCTAGGTAGTTTACATATATTATTACTTAGAAATGCAATTCATATGCATGATTACATTATTATATCTATCTTGATAACCTTGTAAATACTAGATCTAACATACATCATACATTAACAACTTATGCTAAGATTATCTTACATTATGATGTCATGTATATAAATTATATTGTTTTATTATGTAGATATCATATATGATCAATATAAAACATATCATGAAGAGATTTTTTTTGAGAATAGTTATTGCATAAGTAAAACAACTCTCCTCAAAAGAGGGGGTATTCATAGGGGTTTATCTTAGAGATCAGTCCATCTGAGTGTACTCAAAGTATATTTTTCATCACATAAACATAGAATTACAAAGATCAAAATTAAAAAAAACATGGTGGAAAATAGTTAGATAGAGATAAGGGTTGATTTGGTAGAAAAATAACACAAAGGACATTAGTGTTGAAAGTAGGACACTAACATGGTGCACTACTATCCAAAGAACCATACTACTATCCACTAGCCCCAAAAATAGAAAAATATATATTTGATATAAGAAAAAAATACTTATAGTCCATATTTACACATTTTTAGTAATAGATTATCAAATTTTACTCAATTTTATATAAAATCATACCAATTTACTTAGATTGGGGTATCATGCATGGCATGATCACCCCCATTTTAGTCTCAAATACTTAGTTATAGATTAGTACAACTCAATCCAAAATCCATATGCACATATATCAGATTTGGGGGCATGTGTGTGGCACATTATTTTTATATGTTCATTTTTATACAAATTGATAAGATGGAATGGAAAAATCCATGTAATTCTTTACATTGTTAATCCAAAAAAAATTTACAATAGTTTTATACTAGATTGATGCCTTACTCCATCTATAGTGGTTGGCATTATTGATTAGTCCCTGAGCTACATACCCAAGTGCTCAAGAGGCCCCTGAGCCACTTTTCATTTTAGAAAATTTAAGTGGCCCTAGGTCCCCTACATAGCTTCAGTTACATCACATAGATTTAGTTACACTATGTAGTTTTAGTTATAAATGTATCTACTACACATGGGTAGGCAATGATGGATTCATAACCTACTAAAGTTCTTGAGCCTACATAGGATGGTTAGACAAGCCATTAGTCCAATCCATGTTATTCACAGGTTATCCACCAAATAGGAGTGGGAAATGATGGATTCAAAATCATATTGAGTTCTTGATCCACCCACACATGGGGTTGAGCAAATCATTTAGCTCAGTCCAATCTATTCACCATTTGAACACCATTTACACACACATGATGTCACTAGGTTTATGAGAGGTGAATTCATTCCTTTACTCTCTCTTATCTCTTTACTCAATTTTGTCTTTGCTTTTTATACCTCTTAATTAAGGACTGATCTATGCATATTTCATTTACAAGACACGTAATAGAGCATGCTTCACATACTCAAATATAGATTCATGAGCTTTACCTCTTAGGTAAGTCCAAGTAAATTTATTTTTCCTTTATCCTAATCATTTTGATTTTTTGTATTTCTAGAATAGGGAGGGGGGGTAAATGTAGTCATATAAAATGTCACTTGAGTGCAATGGGTGTCACTTGAGACTACCCATCCCTAGATTATACCTTAACCTATATTAGGGCCTCTTTCTACCCTTATCCATCTTTTGTGTAGGTATTACACATCTATATAAATCCCAAAATTAGTCTCATACCATCCCTCAAGCATCTACGCCCCTAGTACCCTAGGTTTTTCCACTTGGACACTAGTGCCCTACACTAGTGTCTCACTTTCAATGATAGTGTCCCTTACCTCATTTCAACCCCAATAGATATATTTTCAATTCTTAAGACACCTATGTTCAACTTAGACCTATTTCAAACTCCGCACAAGCACCAAACTAATATAAATACATGAATTTTATCCATTTATCCACTAGATGGAAATCATATGAAAAATACACAAATAAGCTCAAAACAAGTTGTGCACAATCAAGGTTATTGATCCCTATTATTTCCTACTTTTGAATATAATCATCTACAACCATCCCAAGTTTATAATACACTTCTCCTCTATATTTTTAATCTACTTCTTGTGATAGATTCCCTTTGAGGATTCATGTAAGCTTGGGATTGCATATTCGGAGGTTGAAGCCATGAGTTCACCTTGTATGATTTGTTTGTAAGTATGGTATTCTTTGTATGTGATAATGGTAATCCCTTGGGTTTAAGCCTAGATGCTTTCTATATCAGCTCATGTTTGGTGGAGGTTGATGTTTAGAGATCACTTTGTATGTTATGATTGTTAGATTTATAAGAAATTTAGGGATTTTTTTGTTTTTATTGATACTTTTGATCAGGCAGATTTTATTATTTTTAAAAAACTTTATATGGGTTTGTATAGGGGAAAGCATAATTTTAGAATATATAATTTTTTTAATGTTATAATATTATTTATAATTATTACTTAATTTATACATAATGTACCTTTTTATAATCTATATACATATTATCACAAATTCCCTTATAACTTTTTGAATATTAATCAAACACTTATAAAACTTATATCTCAACAATCTGAATATTGCCAAATATGATTTAAAAAAATGATTTTAATGAATTTAAGGTCAAAAAGTTGTGTTCGTACACTTGCATTTTTTATTTTCTAGCTATCTTAACTTGTAAAATTATTTAAAAATTATATATAATAAAAAAATAATAAAAAATAATCTCAACAATATTCGACATTTTACCTATCCATATAATAAGTTTCATACAAAATTCAATCATTTACTCAAAAAAGTGTGTTCATACACATGCAATCTCCCTATCGTTTCACAAAAAATGACCAACCTATTGTCATAAATACATCTATTTTGCACACTTTTATCATATGGGTATTGAAAAAAATTATTACTTAAAAACTACATTCAAAATATAACAATTCATGTTTTTATGTCATTGTCAAATTCCTTTTTGAAGTGTCTCTAACATTCTCTCCAAATTCAACTATTTTTATTTTTGAAAAAAGAGTGTCACTTTATAACCCCCCTTTTGTCCCCTATTATCCTACATCTACCAGTGTCTGGAGTACCATCTAAACTTAGTGTTAGAACCAATGTAATGGTAAACATATCTCCCATAGAAGCAATATATACACAAATATTCACATCTAGAATCATGTGTATGTTAAACTAATCACTATGGGATTCAAAGGACCTCTATGCATTGTGAAATTAAATTGAAAGAGATCGACCTAGGAGAGGTCTTTTTACATTGCAAAATCATGAAATGGAATTCACTTTGTATTTTAATCTTCCAAATCTGATTTTTGATGGCTTGTTTATGAATAGCCATGGTCTTTTCTTTACTTCAATCTCTCCAAAGGCATTAACATGGTATTTTGTTTGCATAGAATTAATTTGCAAGTTTGGAGATCAATATTCTATTGTAAAATGTTTTCTTGGAATCCACATTTTACAAATATGCTTGAGAATTCCACAATAAACTTATTTTGATTGGTTTTGAAGTCTGTTTATATATCTATGGGATTTAGAAGCTCATTTTACATGAAAATGCATTGTATAAGTCTGATTTTGAAAAATGGGATTGATAAATTTGTAGGACAGATGAAAGAATGAAAATGTCTTTGAAAATAATTTTTAACTATGTAAAGTAACCTTTAAAATCCATTTTTAAATAAAAATTATGAACCAATGATTTAAAAATCATTATTATGGTTGGATCAAAAAAATTCTCACCCTACAACCTCTCCATCATCTCAGACTTATTTACTCCAACATTTGAAGCATACATTTTAGCCAAAATTATCAAATTAAAATCTTGCCCATGTTGAAATATTATTTTTGTTCACTAGCTTCCTACCTATCTCCCCTAATCAACTTAATTGTTGTAGCCACCTAACAAAAATTAATGAAATGATTTAAATTTGAATTTTTGGAGCCGTTTTAGCTTGGGAGAATAATGGTGGTAAGTGAAATATTTTTAAGCAGTAGTCATAAGGAGACAAAAGGAAAGAAGAGATAAAGAGAGAAGTAGCGTGTAATATATTTTTAGCATAACATTAGTTAAAGAAGACAATAAAAATCAAAAAATAGATGCAACAATATTTAGAGATATAACAATAGCTAGTGGAGAAGATAAAGCAAATATAGCACAACAACAGGTATAAAAGATCTTAGAGAAAATAACAAAGCAGTAACAGACTCTCTGGGTAAATAAAAGAAGACAAAAAGGATAATATAAGGAAAACAATAACATGAGTAATATTGTTGCTGACAATAGTAAAAAAAGAGTATATTCATTGTAATATTAGTTTGTAAGAATATTTTGTAAATAGTTGTAGTTATGTTTGTAAAGGTGTTTTCAGATTTAATATATATGCATTTTGTGTGTTTTAGACTATCTCTACCTATCCCTTATTTTAATATTTTATGTCATTGTTATTTTATTTTCTTGCTATCCACCTGGACCTACACATTATTATGTATTTTATACCAACAACTAGTATCAGATCCAATAGGTTGTAAGACCATTTAGACATGACAACAAATAATTCTGGTTCATGAAAGCATTCCCTATATTTGATTGAAAGAATTATGATGTGTGGAGCATCAAAATTAAGACTATATTCAAATTTCAAGAGGTATGGGAGTTAGTTGAAGGTGGATATAATGAGGTTGCATAAATATCATACCTTAATGTATTAACCCAAGAACAAAGGAATACATTGAAGGAGAATAGGAGAAATGATTCCAAGGCACTCAATTACATACAAATGGCACTAGTTGATTCAATATTTCCTAGGATAGCAAGAGTTATCCATTTCTAATTAAGCATGAGAAATTCTTAAAAATGCCTATCAATGGAGTAACAAGGTGAATCTTGTCAAGTTAAATATCTTAAGAAGGGACTTTGAGACCTTAAAAATGAAAGAGAATGAGTTTATCAACGACTTCTTCATATGGACAATGAATATTTTCAATCAAATGAAGATATGTGGTGATACCTTTGACAATCATAAGATCATAGCAAACATATTGAGGAGTCTTCCAATCATATTTGAACCTATATTGGTTGTTATTTAAGATTCAAAGGATTTAAGATAAATGATGGTGGATGAGCTAATGGTTTCCTTATAAACCCATGAACAAAAGTTGAATAGGTTAGCCACCTCTTCTCATGAGTAAACATTCAAGACCAATGTGAATGTGAAAGGAAGGGGGAGAGGATAAAATAATAGAGGAAGATGAATAAATTAAAAAAATCAAGAAGGTGGAAGGCATAGCCGTCAAGAGTCACATGGAAGAGGAAGAGGAAGGAGTAACAATACTTATAAAGGAGGATCTACATAAAGGTATGATAAGTATAACGCCCAATGATATTATTACAAATGAAATGGATAATATGATAGTGAGTGTAGAAATAAGGACTATTACATGAATAGGCAAAATTCAAATTTATTCCATATACAAGATGATGAACCTAATAAGAATGAGAAAGGTGGAAGTTTGTTCATAACATGCAATATTTCTAAGCAAAGTGGTAAAGAGACATGGTATTTAGATAGTGGGTGAATCAACCACATGAGTGGGAACAAAGAGATATTAAACCACATTGATGAGTCAATAAAATCATAGGTGAAGATGAGAAATAATGAGAAGGTTGCCATCAAGGGAAAAGGTAGCGTATCTATTCGCACCAAGCAAGGTGACAAAAGGCAGATTCAGGATGTTTACTATGTGCACAGGTTGAAGCAAAACCTTATTATCATTAGAAATCTTATCCAAAATGGTTATAAGGTCATATTTGAGAATGGAGAACACATCATCTTTGATATGAGTATGTTACGCCTTTAACCATTGGTGTGTCTAGAGATATGTGTAACCAACTTATGGCTTGTTTAACCCTTTTGCATATTATTTTATATTTATATTTGCACTCATATTAATATTAGGTTGGATTATGGGTTTTCCATGGCCTTGCTAGAATATATATAGGAGGTAGGGTTAGTTGCTTATCATCATATTGAAGTATTCATTTCTTATTGCAAGCATTTGGGAGGTTTCCCTCAAAGTGGCTTATATATTATTCATATATTTTTTTAAATTTCTATATCATTGTGATATATTGTTATTATTATTATTATTTGATGAAGTAATATCCTTACAAGTGGTATCAAAGTGTCAATTTGGGCCATAATCAGGTAAAAAACCCTAGATCTTGGAATTTATCTATATCTCACAAATGGTTATGAATTTATCTACAATGTTTTTAATAAAGGTTTGAAAACAATCAAGTAAGATTCCATTAAAAATTTAGCTCATTTGGATATGTTTTGCAAAATTTATCTCCATTTTAGGGTTTTTCATAAATTTGCTCCATAACTCATAATTTGTAGAATTTTTCAAATTTATTTACATTTTTATAAATATTGAAAAAAATTATTTTGGGTCTATTATTTTATATTTGTGATTTTAAGCCAACACATTTAAAAATATTTGTGGTCAAATCTGGGTCAATAGGGCAAAATAAGGTTCACCATCAAGCCTTCGTATGGCTGGTCCTAACACTTGTAGATGGGGGAAAGGGCAAAACACCCATAAAAATACTTTAGGTGATGACATGGAGTCTTAAACATCTGATATGATGTATTTAGATATGATTTATTAAATTTATTCAAATCTACAAGGCCTAATGCAAGAGGATGTGCAAGTCCAAAGTCAAATGTTAGCAATGAAAGGGGAGCTTAATGGCATGAATAATTAGTTGAAACATATCATGACACAACTGAATACTATTTAATCTCATTTTACACTCAACAACCCTCCACTTTTTCTTTCTATTCCTCCTTTTAACACTAATACCACCAATACAGGGGTGAAACTAATGTTGCCAAAAGTGGACATGTGCAAGTTTGATGGTAAGGATTTGCTCACTTGGACCACTCAAATTGAAAATCTATTTGATCTATATCAAAATCCTAGCTCTAAAAATGTGGTTGTGGTACCTATGTATATACAACCTGAGCCATTCATTTGGCATCATTGGTTGTGTGCTCAAAATAAGAAGACTAGTGCTCATGTTACATGGTCAATATTATCTGATGAATTGATGTCTCACTATCGAGATAATGTTTATGAAAACTAGTTTATCTAGTTATCCAAACTACAACAAAAAGGAATAATTAAGGATTATATTCATCAATTTTAGAATCTATCCTTACGTGTAGAGGGCATCACTGAGGCAAATTTGACTGACATTTTTTTAGGTGGACTAAAAGATATTATTCAATTGGAGGTTCACATGTTTAACCCCATAATTGTATTTGAAGTTATACCAAGGGCATGCTTAGTAGAAGAAAAATATCTAAACAAACATCATGTTTTCACTACTAGTTAGGAACACACCTTCCTAATACTATCACTACCTCAACCTCCTAGATTATCACTATAACAAATTGAGCAGAAGTGTACCAAAAGGTTATGTTATGATTATGATATAAAATGGAGAAAAGGTCATCAATGCACTGAAAAGAAGTTATTTTACATTGAATGGGTCGATGAGGATGAATAATATTCTCAACCTACTATCTCTTACCATGTCCTTGCAGTTATTTATACTCCTCAAACTCTTAAGGTGGTGGGTTTCCTTAAGAAATAGAAGGTCATGGTGTTGATTGACTTAGGAAGTACACACAATTTTATCAATAGTAAGTTAGATGCTCCTTTGAATTTTTTCACCTACCCAACACTAAAATTTCAAGTAATGATTGTAGATGGTGGTACAATTAATTATTTTATAAAATGCCACAATATTAAGTTAGAAATGGGGGACTACTTACTAGATTCTCCTATGTTTACTATTCTTATGGGTGGGATTGACATTATTTTGGGAGTATAATGGCTCACCACATTTGGTACTACTGAGATGAATTTCCAAGAGATGTTAATGCCATTTCATTCTGAATATAAGATAATCAAATTATGGGGATTAATATTTAAATCTCCAAAATTGGTTAGCTCACATTAGATGACCAAGATGCTAAAGGATTTGTGGTGCACTTAT
Source organism: Torreya grandis (assembly GCA_037957365.1). Taxonomy (NCBI): domain Eukaryota; kingdom Viridiplantae; phylum Streptophyta; class Pinopsida; order Cupressales; family Taxaceae; genus Torreya; species Torreya grandis. The sequence continues at coordinate 1,223,129 of JARHVA010003550.1, forward strand.
TTTCCATTGATGTTCAACAAACTAAGAAGTCTAACCATCCTAATTTACAAAAAATATTAGAACATTTAGTTTTATTTGACCCAATGCCAAAAGGTCTTCCTCTTAGCTGTACCCATGATCATGCCATCAAACTCATTCTTGGAAGTATGCCACCCAACATCAGACCATATAGATATACTTATGCCTAGAAGAGTGAAATTGAAAAAATGATACAAGAGTTATTAGAGGTAGGAACCATTCTCCATAAACAAAGTGAATATTTTTATCTAGTAGTCATGGTGTAAAATAAGGATGAAATTTGGAGGATGTGCCCATATTATAGAGAGCTCAACAAGTTCACTATCAAAGATAAGTTTTCTATTCCTGTAATTGAAGGTTTTTTAGATGAATGACATGATGCTATTTATTTTACCAAATTATATCTTCAATATGAGTATCATCAAATCTAGATTCATGAGGAGGACATTCCTAAAACATCTTTGCATACTCATGAGGTCCATCATGAATTTTTGGTCATGCCTTTTGGTATCACCAATGCACCATCCACCTTTTAGAGTTTGATGAATACAATTTTTAGGCCATTTTTGAGAAAGTTTTTACTTGTGTTTTTTGATGAGATCCTTATTTACAATAAAAATTGGGAAGAACAATTATAATATGTACTCTCAGTTATTGAGAAACATCAGTTGTATGCTAAACCATCTAAATGTGATTTTGGAGTCCAAGAAGTGGAATATTTGGGTCATATTATATCACATGAGGGAGTAAAAGTTGATCCTATAAAAATAAAATCCATCATAGAGTGGTATATTCCCAAGACACTCAAGTAAATAAGGGGATTTTTGGGGCTAACTTCCTCATGGAATGATATAGCTACTATGGCATTTGAATAGCTCAAAATGGCTATGTGTACCACTTTGGTATTGGATACTCTAGATTTTTTTAAAACTTTGGTGGTTGAATATGATGCATGTGGATATCGTATGGGTGTATTACTCATGTAAGAGGGTAGGCCCATTGACTTTGAAAGTCATCAATTAAAGGGTAAAAATTGACTCAAAACCATCCATGAGAAATAGATGTTTGTTATTCTACATGTAATCAAACAATGGAGACCTTATCTATTGGGTTGTCACTTTCAGGAAAAGACTGATCATGACAACCTTAAATATTTTTTGGAACAATGGTTATCCTATGAATAAAAACAAAAATAGGTGGTGAAAATGTTAGGTTTTGAATTTGAAATAGTCTAAAATAAAGGAAAATAAACTATGGCGGCCGATGCACTATCCAGGTGAGATGAATTAGTTGAGGCATTGTTACGTGCCATGACCATTTGGCATGTAGACTAGCTTGAGGAAGCAAGGTTAGAATGGGAGAATGATAGTGTTACACTTGCATTGATTCAAAATCTACAAAAGGGTTCGGAAGGGAATGAAAAGTTCACATGGAAGGGGAATGCATTATGGTACAAAGTTAGATTATATCTGTGTCAAAATTATCTTTTCAAATAAAAAATCCTTCAAGAACTTCATGCATCCCCACTTGGAGATCACTCAAGTTTTTTTAAAACCTATCATCGAGTCAAGAAGGATTTTTTTGGGAAGGACTCAAATGGGGATGTATAGAAACATGTGTCAAAATATATGTTCTATCAGTAAAATAAAGGTGAAAAAATTAAAACCCTAGTGCTTTTACAACTGTTATCCATCCCTAGTCAATGATGGGAATAGGTCTATGGATTTCATTATTGAGTTACCATGATCTAAAGGTATAAATGTTATCATGGTTGTTGTGGATAGACTCACAAATTATGCTCATTTTTTTAAATTTATCTCAACCATTGGTATCTAGTATAGTAGCTTCTGGATTTATTAATACAATTCAAAAATTGCATAGTACTCCCAAGATTATTATCAATGATCAAGATCCTATATTCAGTAGTAATTTTTGGATAGAACTATTTTCATTTTTGGGAGCTAAATTGGACCATAACTCATCCTATCATCTTCAATTAAATGGATAAATTGAGGTAGACAATAAGTGTTTGGAAGGTTACCTTTATTACTTTATGTTAGATAAACAAGATAAATGGGTTTAGTGGCTGCCCCTGGCTGAATGGAGGTATAATAATTCAATGCATAGTTCATCCAAAATGTCTCATTTTATGGCATTATATGGATACCATATTCTATCCCTCACTTCAACCTTGAAGTCCCACCCAAATTTCCACACAATAGAGGAACACCTTCAACATAGCATAAAGTCCTTATTAGTTTACATGAAAATTTAGCTTTGGCCCAAAATTGTATAAATTAATAATCCAATTAGCACAAAAGTAAGAGGAATTTTGAAATTGGTCATTGGTTATTTATTCTCTTGCATCCATATAAGTAGATATCCTTGAAGTAATAGAAAAAGGATAAAAAACTATCTCCCAAGTATTAAGGCCCTTATCAGATCTTGTAAAAAATTGGTAGTGTGGCTTACAAGCTAGAATTTCATCCATCCAATTGCATTGATCCAGTATTTCATGTATCTTTCCCTAAGAATGTCATTAGACATAGAGTTTCCACTCAAACTGAGTTACCAAAATTAGATGAGGAAGGGAGATTATTATTGATCCTAAAGTAGTCCTTAAAATATGCACTAAGCATCTATGGTCTAGAATGATTATAAAGTATCTAATCAAATGGAATAAACTACCTTCTAATGATGCTACCTGGGAGGATAAAGACTTCATGTAATAACATCTAATATTTATTCAATTTTGAGGACAACATTGTTTCAAAGGGGAGGGGCATGCTACGCCCTTAACCATTGATGTGTCTAGGGATATGTATCACTGAATTATGGCTTGCATAACCCTTTGCATATTATTTTACATTTCTCTATGTACTCATATGCTTATTATGTTAGTCTATGGGTTTTTCATAGCTATTGGTCCCACATTTTGGCTAAGTATTGTCCATTTTGGCATGGAACTAACATGGTGCAAAAGGATTATATCACAATAAGTCTATGGTGTAGAAATTAATGAGTAAAAAAGCACCATGGTGAAAAACTATAGGGTGAAAAAGGATAATGACACAAAAACACTAGCACATGAAAGGCCTTAGTCAAAGGAGAATAAGTCATGAGGAACCCAAGAACATAGGACTCATAACGAAAGTAGAAGACTATGGGAGCATGTGGGAAGTGGGAGTAGTTATAAAATGATTCATATGGGTCACCCAGATCTTATTCATATGAAGTGTTTCATCAGACCATAAGGAGAGGAACACATGGTAGCAAGGATCTAACATAGAGTTAGGATATAGGGGTAGAAAGTCCTGGGTCCTTAGGAGGAGTTAGTTTGTTGAGCATCACGACTCTGAGTCTATTGAGAGTTCATTGGATAATTACCCTTATCATTAATGATGTAACTATACACACATAATATTTTCAAACTTTTATCACTTAATGACAATTTGTATCTTACAAGAACCCATTGAGTCTTAATCTCTCTAAGTGCATGCCTTAAGGGGTGCACCAAAAAAGGGGTTGGTAGACCATTGGTGATTCATAAAATTATTATCCCTTTTTACTCTTTCCATCTACAAAATTTTCTCCTAAAACCATTTAACCTAAGCTTATTATTCTCATTCTCACCCATTCCAATCATTTAATACATCTTTATCCCCCTTTTCCTTACCTTATCTCCCTTTTAATAGTTGGTTGTACTAAGTCAACTAGGTCAAACCTATACTATTTTTAGCCTCTAATTACTATATAGGGTCGATTGGGTTGACACTATACTATTTTAGGATAATTTTACTTGAGAGTTGTGTTAGCCCTTCAGCCAATCTAGTTTGAGACCTAGTGAAATATCTCCTGAAAACATACAGGGTCAATTAAGTCAACCCCATATAACTGACATATTCAAAAGGATTTAGGTTAATATCTACCTATTTATACAATTTCATTCCAACCATTTGAAAATAGATAAGTAAAGAAGAATAAGTGTGAATGAACATCTACTTGTTGACTATTCTAATTGAGAAATAAAGCTTAGGGTTCCATACTCTCTTTAGAGATACAAATCTTGTCTTGTGGAGAAGTATTTCGGATGCATCAATAGGTTGTGTAGCCTAGAGCTATTTTTTCTTTATTATCCTTACATACCACAACAATCTCTTGTGAAGAAACCTATCCAAGGGAGAGATTGAGGCTCAGAGGGTTCATCTTCAAAGGTAAGTATTCCTAACTTTATTTTTCATTTATAAGAGTAGATAGATAATTCAGTTGTACTTCTCTCCTATGTATTAAAATTCCATACACATTGACGTGAGTATAAGAATTCTATACATGTTTATTTTTTTGTTTGTAACCCCCATTTTATGCAACAAGATTTGATGATAACTAGATTAGATTTACTTTCTTGTTGTTAGAATAGAGTGAAATATCAAACCTATGACTCTTTTAGGGTTATTTCATGATTGTGTTACATTGTAGGCTTTGAAATCCTTCCTAGCATGGTGTATTGTGACAAATGATCCCCTAATCAAGTCTAGAAGATACCCATATTAGTCATGATCCCACTTAACAAATGTATTCCCAATTGGAAGTATAGGTATTCTCTATCTTCTCTAAGCTAGGATTGATTTATAAACATGATGCATTTCTAATTGCATACATTATAATGAAATCAATCTAAATTAACCTTTGCAAGATTTATTCACTTATTTCTCATTATTTTATCATTCTATTTTTCATATATTTCTAGTATTAACACTGTATATTTTCTTGCTTACTTCCTATTTAGGATACAGAATTGGGTCGATCCAGTTGACTCTATATTCCCATTTCATCAACTTTTAGACCTTATTTTTTATACTAGGTCGACCTAGTCAACCTTGTACACTTTTTATCCCCTATCTGCTATACTGGATTGACCCAGTCAACACTGTACTATTTGCAGACACATTTTATATACTAGGTTAACTCAGTCGACCCTGTACACTTTTTTAGCCTCTATCTACTTATTGGGTTGACCCATCAACCCTGTATTATTTTAAGACCTTATTTCCTATGTTAGGTCAATCCTGTATATTTTTACCTTCTCTATTTGCCAATCTAGGTCACTATCTTTCCTTGTTAGCATTCTATTCTTTCTTTCCAATCATAATGAATCCTCTTATAAATTTATTTCTTTATAGTCTCAACCTATTCTGAATGTACAGGGGTTATTCTCTCCTACCCTACCTATCCACCATAGACGATAACTCTTTATGGTGCAACTCTAAATCTTGATCTACCCCATATTGTATAGTAGATCCAAATAATCCTATTAGACAAATCCCAAACCATAAGAATAATATACATTATGCCACTTTTACACCTTGTAAACCTAGAATTCATAAACTCATCAACCCATCTACATCAAATGTTGGAACTTCACATTATGTTCCACCTATTAAAACCAATGTTCATAACCCTCTTGTTTTCATCAAACAATGGATTTGCTCATAATTTCCTAATGAATTTGCTCATAACCCTCTTGTTCACAACTTCCTAATGAATTTGCTCATAATTTCATCAAACAATGGAAGTCTCTTGCTCATAAATTGGACCATAACATGAATGATGATACTATTTTAAAACTATTTGTCACATCTCTTAAACCTCCCCTTCAATAAAAAGTTTAAATATTTTCACCTACAACTTTAGAAGAAGTCGTAGACCAAACAAAAGGCAATACTTTATTATGTCTTAATTTGAAACACCTCAAACAACTAATAAAGAACCTTTTCAATCATTTTCTCATAACATTGATTCATACAAACCTCCCCAACCTAAGAATGGATTATCGAATTCAACTAATTTTAACCCAACCCACCCTCCCTTGAGTCTAAAATAATTTAAGAACAAATTGCCACCCTCTAAACCCATGATCTTTGATCCTTCCAAACCTCTCCAAAATGGTACAATCTTGATAAATTTTATTGGTGGCATGTTATTATAGGTCATTCTCATGAGTCTTGTCATGATATTAACCATTTTATTCTTTTGTTGTTACTTATCCACATTTCAATCTTGATACTCTCATAAAACACCATTATTAAGACTATCTTCAAGATTCTCAAAATCAATCTAAAAAATCACAATCACATCAACATCAACTATCTAATGAACAAACCTCATCTACTAATGTTATTCAAAACATAATTGATCCTTCCTCCTACACCAATAAGGAAAGGATAGCTAATATGAACAAGTTTAAACATATCATTGCATCCATTGGACCTCAAACTTTTAGGTCACATGAACCAAATGAGTACTTAATTCAAATGCCTACTCCAAAGCATTTCATATATGGTCCTCCTTTACCTCCTTTACCTCCTCATACCTTTCCTACACATCATATGTCACATTCAACCTCCTTAAAATCTAACCAACCAACACATTTACCTATCTCCAAATGCACCTATCAACCTAATGCAAATCATTTTCATGGTTCAATGTTACCTCACTCCACCTCACATGTTGGGGCATATTTCAATGCCCATCCACATATCCATTCAGACTTTGGGGCATCTTGCAATGTGCATCCCTAAATAAAATCACCCTTTGGGGCATCCTGTGATACCCACTCTTATTCTACAATGCATAATAATAAACAAATTTAGCTTCAAGTAACCTTCTGAGACATATAGACTTACATTTCAATGCTCATCTTTGATACAAATTTTAGTATAGATATTACATGTTATTTTTGTCTCATGTTTCTTTGTTTTTATGCACTTTTCTCCTTTTAGTTTCATTTTACTAAGCATCTTTGTTTACCTTTTAGCTCTTTAGTTTTATTACACATTATATTTGGCATTTGTTTTCATTTTATCCCTTATATATCTCTTTTATTTTTGTCTTTTTATGTCATTATTTACCTATTGTCAATTAGACTCACACCCTTGTGAAGGTAGTTTTAGGCCTTCACAATCTGATGAAACATGGAAACAATCCTAGGCTATGGGTGGCTAATTAGTGGATTGAATCTCTAGATTCTAAGGGCTAGCTCCCTTTGGTGTATCAATTAAGATCTTTGTTCTATGCTAGAAAACTATTTGACAAAAGGGAGAAAGAAACTTGAAGGAAAATCTTATCTAATAATGGTGATATACCTAAATTTTGCTTGATCCACATAATTTGAGCTTCTAAAAGCATTGATTTAAACAAGAAAAAGATTGAACTTTCAACTCCAATTGACAAATATGTATAAGTATTTCATGAAAAGGTTTTATCTAACAATTAGAGCTTGAGGGAAATGGTAGAATATGCCTAATTCAAGGTACTAAATAACCACTATCATCCAATATAAACTCAACCAAAAGGCATTCACACACAGAACATGACCTGCATAATATGATCAACTAATAACTAGGTAAGAATCAAGACTTGGCAAGGAATAAAATTATATCACATGTGCAAATCATTGATATAAATACACTATACTAGCTACTATAAATTGAAAATAGTCCTTTTATTAATTTGAAAAAGGTTACACATAGCACAAATTTTGGCAGAAAATGGTCTTGCTAAAAGAGGATACAATTCAGGGCTGAAAAGCCAGCTTATATAGAAAAGATATAATAGCCAAGAGATTGTTACTAAAAATAGAAGAAGAGGTCAACTCTTAAATTAACCAAGTCCAAATTGTGTTATCACAACCTTTAAATAATATTATTTTTATCTTTTGCCTTACATGAAAAGCTCTTTAGCATTGAAAATGATGGAGAGGCCAAGTTTGTAATATTTATTAAAGTCTTAAAAATTCATCAAACTTGTGCTAATCTCCAACTATAGAAATCCTCTTGAGCTACTAGAATGCCAAAACTAAATTTAGAATTCCACTTGAACTATTGGAAACATTTGAAAGGCTCAAGACAAACAAGAGTGCATGCATGAAATTATATGCTAAGCTCTCCAACGTTAAACTCCTTGAGTCATTCATGCATTAGAGTCTCCATTTTAGAACTGAAAGAGTTGTGTTTGAAATGGCTGCATGTCTTGAATGTGTCTAATCCTACTTTGGGCCATGTTACATGCTCTGTATGTATTCCTTCAGTGTTCATTTGTGTCTTTTTTGTAGAGTTTTATCCTACATGTATTTATCTTAGGCTTATTCCTTCCTGCTCATTAACTTTAGACTTATTTCCTTTAGACAAAAAGTTTGAAGGAATTATATCTTTGGGCTCTTTATATTTTGTCACTTTCCTATAGAAAAATTGTTTGCAAGAATTGTCTCTTCATCCTTTTTGAGTGGTCCATTTCCATTCTATTTACTTCAGATAAAAATTCTAAAGGAATTCTCTCTATTTATTTACTTTTCTTTCTTTCAGGCAAATTGACCAAATGAACTTCTCCCTTTCACCTTGAACAATTCCTTTATACAAAATGTTTGAAAGAAATTATGTCTTCAGGTTTTTTAATGGACAATTCCTTCAAACAAAATGTTTGAAGGAATTCATGTCCTCAGACTTTTGAAATTTCCCTATTCCTTCTGAAATAATTCCATGAATTTTCCCAAAGGGGACATACCCTTCAAAAGAAATGAAAGGAACCCACCATATTTTTATAAATGGTCTTTTGGTTGATAAAAATGACCCTTTAGAATCATTCAGTAACCCTTTAGAATTTGAAAAACTACCTTTTGGGCTTCTTGAAATGGTCTTTTTCTAAAGGGAAGGAACCCTTAGGATTTGTGTAATAGACCTTTTCTTTGTAAAGTGCCCTTAGAGCTTATTGAAAAGTCCCTGTAAATGTCCCTTCCTTCATATTTATACCTTTTGAAAAGGTTGTAAATGTTATTTTTGAAGGAAAAGAGCCCTTTAGAAATTCTGAAGATGACTCCAACTTAATGAAAATGTCCTTCGACATTTTGAAAATTAACCGTTCAGACTTTTTGAATAGTCCAACATATTTTAAAAAAAATATCCTTTATGAAATATCAAAATGAACCTTTCAGAGAAATTGTTTGGTCCACTTTCCATTTAAAAAAACTTAAATGAACCTTTCTTTCAAAAAAATTAGCAAGCCCTTTCCAAATTGTCCCTTTGGACTTGTTGACAACGTCTTTTCTCGAAGGTAAAGAGACTCCTCAGTATTTTGTGTAAAGTCCTTTTTAGAAGGGCTAATAGCTCTTCATAATTTTTTTTTGAACTTTCTTTAAGGGTAAATACCATTTGGATACCTGGAATATACCCTTCGGATTTCTATTATGGTCCTTTAGAATTGTGCAAGTGTCCTTCGAGAAAATGTAAGTGCCCTTCGAACTTTTGAAAATGAATTTCCCATAGGGAAAGTTCCCTTCAAACCTTTTTAAAATGACTTTCCTATAGGGAAAGTGCAATTTAGGTTTTTTCCAAGTGACCTTTTAGAAGTTCAAACAAACCCTTTGGAAAAGTTGTCATGGGTTTTGGGAAAGTTGTCAAAGTCCTCAGAAAAGTTGTTTCAAACAAAAAGTTTGAAATAATTCCAATACTTAGACAAAAATTTAAGTCTTCCTTCCTTGAAATCCTGAAGTATTCTAACTATCCCTTTAGAACTACTCTGATGAAAAATGAATTGGTAATGACATGAAAAGCTTCGAATGATAAGGGTGGCAATTTGACTTATGGGGTCAAAATTGTCAACATTTTAGCAATTCTACTGGGGAGCATGCCTACTATGATTGAGAACTTAGACCATATACATAAAATTTGAACTCATAAAGTAATATTAAATCTATTTCATGACTATAAGTACAACCTCTAATTTGAAATAATACAACCTTCATCCTCTAAAATAAGAAGGGAAATACATAAAGCAGGGAAAACTAACTAAAAAACAAATGTGCAAACACTTATTTGGGACAAAACATAATTAAACTAATGTGATTGAACATCACTTGGAGGAAATCAAAACAAACTAACTTACTATGACAAAGCATGATCCACTTGGATCAAAAGAGAAATTCATAAACTCACTCATCTCAAGAGATGATTCAATTTGCAAGGTAGGATTTTTATTATTCATAACCTTTGATGAAGAAATTTTATTTCCCACCAAATTTTTTAGCATCTCCTCAAATGAGTCATCAACAAAAAACTAGTCACTAACAAAGACAAACTAATCTAGTACTTCTGGATCTTTTTCATATTACTTGTCATCTACAACCTTGTCAAGTGATATCTCATCTATGCATTGTCCTTGAGTGACCTCATCCTTATTATCAACTACTATAAGTTCATCTAGCTCTTTAAGGATCTTTGAATAGGCAACCCAATCTATATTATGATATTGAATAGGTGATTCCTAATCAAATTTCTCATAAATATTCTCTTCAATAGGCAACATATCCCTAAAGAGCTCTCCAATATCTTGCAAAGATGTAAGGTACAACTGCCAATCATCTCTTTGTTCCTAATTTTGATCAATTTTAATAGGATTAGCTTGAAATTTATCTTGATCCTTCTCAATAGGAGATATTTATAACTCATTTATGACTTCAATTTGTACCAATGCCTCTTGGAGTTCTTTCACATCAAGATCAACCTTCTCATTCTCAACTATAACCTCAAGTGAAGTATCAATGAGAAACTCTTCCTCATGCACACCTGAAGCATCCTCTTCATGCTCTATGAGAACCTGACTTGTACCTACAACCCCTTTCTCAATCTTTCAGATGACAGGTTCCTCTTGAAGAAGGGAGATGGTGGGAGGGTGATGAAATTCATTTTTTTGAGAGGGATAATTAAGCATGGGAGGTTAATCATGATCATATTTTAGGATTTGGAGAGAAATATAATAATTTAGGGAATTTTGGGGAGGAGGGAAAGAGAAACTCTTAAAGACTTCCACTTTCTATTCCTTCCACATGGACATTACCTCATCAAAGTCTGAAACCTGCTTGTCTTCATGGACAACTTGAACTTGAGGGATGATTGGTGATGAAAGGGGACTATAAGAAGTATTAGTCTCATGAATAATCTCTTGAATATACTCATGAATAGGCTCTTGAATCCAAATAGGAATCCCCTCAGCACACATTGGGCATGGTTAAAAACTTCATGAGAATAAGGAATACAAGAACCCTTTGTAGACAAGTGGCTCAACTCAATTTTCTACCTCTCCCAAGCCTCCATCTTCTCTAATAAAAAAATACACAACTCATTTATCTCTTTTGGATCATTGGACACTTTTTGGAATATACCATTTACTTCTTCATACTAAGAGTTTGAACAAACTTTTCTTGCATATACTAGTGTTCTAAGATCAATTTCATCCATTTTTTCTTGGATCCAAGGTTCCTCATATGTAACATCATATCTAGATGGGAAAGGTGAAAACTAATATTGAGACTGATATGGCTCACAAAGAAGATAAGAGTCATGATCTTGATAATGAGGATCATGAGAAACTTGATAAGGCTCAACATAGCTTTGATAATACTCCTGATAAGGATAAAAAAATGATCATAGGTATCATGACAAGGCTGGTATGATCCATCATTGGGATGATAAGGAAACATAACATAGGAATTATCTTCATGCATAACCATCAAAACTTATTCATGATAATGAAATAAAAATAGACTTACATGGAAACTATGCCTAGACTATTAGAAGTAATTGCTTGAGCTGAGAATCACCAAATACTTCATGAAAAATGATGTTGAAACATTAATTGCATCAAGAATAACTCCAAACTATCCCACCAGGCATGAAAAAAATTGCTATCAATCACTTGCACCCTTGTGAAGGTAGTTTCAGGCCTTCACAGTTTGCTAAAACATGGAAACAATCCTAGGCTATGGGTTTCCTAATCAGTGGATTGAATCTCTAGATTCTAAGGGCTAGCTCCCTTTGGTGTATCAATTAGGATCTTTGTTCTATGATATAAACTATTTGAGAAAAGGAAGAAATAAACTTGAAGGAAAATATTATCTAATGATGGTGATGTACCTAAATTTTGCTTGATCCACATAATCTGAGCTTCTAAAAACATTGATTTAGACAAGAAAAAGATTAAACTTTCAACTCCAATTGACTAATATGTATAAGTATTTCATGAAAAGGTTTTATCTAATGATCAAAGCTTGAGGGAAATGGTAGAATATGCCTAATTCAAGGCACTAAATAACCACTAGCATCTAATATAAACTCAACCAAAAGGCATTCACACACAGAACATGACCTGCATAATGTGATCAACTAATAACTAGGTAAGAATCAAGACTTGGCAAGGAAGAAAATTTTATCACATGTGCAAATCATTGACATAAATACACTATACCAACTACTAGAAATTGAGAATATTCCTATTAATTTGAAAAAGGTTACACAACACAAATTTTGGTAGAAAATGGTCTTGCCAAAAGATGATACAATTCAAGGTTAAAAAGCCAACTTATATAGAAAAGATACAATAGCCAAGAGATTGGCACTGCAAATATAAGAAGAGGTCAAATCTTACATTAACCAAGTCTAACTTATGTTATCATAGCGTTCAAATAATATTCTTTTTATATTTTTCCTTGCATGAAAAGATCTTTGGTGTTGAAAATGATGGAGAGCCCAAGTTTGTAATCTTTATTAAAGTCTTCAAAATTTATCAAACCTGCATAGACCTTTAAGGTTGGTGTAGAAGTTTGGATGGTGGGCCCATCTTGGACTAATATGTTCCATGCATGGAAATCTATGCCAATATCCAACTATAGAACTTCTCTTTAACTACTAGAATGCCAAAACTAAATTTAGAGCTCCACTTGAACTGCTAAAAACATTTGAAAGGCTTGAGACAAATAAGAGTGCATGCATGAAATTATATGTTAAGCTCTCCAATTTTAAACCCCTTAAGTAATTCATGCATTTGAGTCTATCTTTTAGAATTGACAGAGTCATGTTTGAAATGGCTACATGTCTTAGATGTGTTTAATCCTACTTTGGGCCACATTGCATGCTCTGTATGTATTCCTTCATCATTCATTTATGTATTTTTTGAAGAATTTTCTCCTACATGTATTTATCTCTAGATTATTCCTTCCTGCTCATTTCCTTTGGACTTATTTTCTTCAGACAAAAAGTCCAAAGGAATTATATCTTTAAGCTCTTTGTCTTTTGTCACTTTCTCAAGGACAAATTATCCACAGGAATTATCTCTTCATCCTTTCTGATTGGTCTATTTCCTTTCTTTTTCTTTCAAACAAAAAGTCCAAAATAATTCTCTCTATTTATGCACTTTTATTTCTTTCAGGAAAATTGACCAAATGAACTTCTCCCTTTTACCTTGAACAATTCCTTCAGACAAAATTTTCAAAGCAAATTATGTCTTCTAGTTTTTGAAATGGATAATTCCTTCATACAAAATGTCTGAAGGAATTTATGTCCTTGGACTTTTGAAATTTCCCTATTCCTTCTGAAAGAATTCCTTGAATTTTCCTGAAGGGACATACCCTTCAAAAGAAATGAAAGGAACCCATTGAATTTTTTCAAATGGTATTTTGGCTGATAAAAATGACCCTTTAAAATCATTCAGTGACCCTTTGGAATTTGAAAAACTACCTTTTGGGATTCTTAAAATGGTCTTTTATGAAGGGAATGAACCCTTTGGATTTGTGTAATAGACATTTTCTTTAAAAAATTACCTTTGGGCTTATTGAAAAAGTCCCTTCCTTCAATTTTATACCTTTCAGAAAGGTTGTAAATGGTATTTTTCGAAGGAAAAGAGCCCTTCAAAATTTTTGAAGATGACTCCTGCTTAAGGAAAATGTCCAAAATTTTAACAATTGACTCTTCAGAAATTTTGAAAAGTCCTTCATAGTTTTGAAAAGTCCTTCAGATTTTTGAAAAAATGTTCTTTAGGAAATATAAAAATGAACCTTTTGGAGAAATTATTTGTTCCACTTTCCTTCAAAAAACTTAAATGAACCTTTCTTTCAAAAAAATTGGCAAGCCCTTTCTAAATTATCCCTTCGAAATTGTTAACATCTTTTCCCAAAGGGAAAGAGACCCCTTGGAATTTTGTGTAAAGTCCTTTTCTGGAGGGCTAATAACCCTTCAGTCTTTATTCTGAATTTTCCTAAAGGGAAGATACACTTCGGATACCTAGAATGTACCCTTCAAATTTCTATTATGGTCCTTCAAAATTGTCCAATTGTCCTTCGGGAGAATATAAGTGCCCTTCGATATTTTTGAAAATGACTTTCCCACAGGGAAAGTGCCATTCAGGAATTTTTGAAAATGACTTTCCTGTAGGAAAGTGCCCTTTGGGTTTCTACCAAGTGACCTTTCATAACTTCAAATAAACCCTTTGGAAAAGTTGTCATGGGTTTCGAGAAAGTTATCAAGGTCCTCAGAAAAGTTGTTTCAAGAAAAAAGTCTGAAACAATTCCAATACTTAAACAAAACTTGAAGTCTTCCTTCCTTGAAAGCCTGAAGTATTTCTTGCACTTTGTAAAAACCCAAAGTATTTTGACTATCCCTTTAGAACTGCTCTAAAAAAAAGTGAATTGGAAATGACAGGAAAAGCTTCAAATGATAAGGGTGGAAATTTGACCTATGGGATCAAAATTGTCAACTTTGCCTTTGTAGATTTATGGTCATTTTGACCTTTATCTTGCATGATAATTTTTATTTCATATTATCTATTACATATATCATCATTTATATTTACAAATGATTGTCTTATTTATCATTGCTTTCTTTTTCTCTTGAGTTTATTTCTTAAAATCTCTCCCTCATTTTCTCTTCATGATTGTTTGCTTTCTTATCTCTATCTTTCATGGATACTTATCATTGTGACTTGGATATATAAACCTTACTCCCTTTATTCATGTTGCCTTTCACCATGTGATTAGTTAGAAAACAATTAAACTCATTATTATCTCCTTTTACTAATCCATTTTCGATTTCCTTTTTCCCTTCTCCCCTTTCACAAACTAATCATATACAAGATTGAGACTTGAGATCACATGTTGGTTCATTGTTAATCCTAAGTGTCCTAGTCAGTATTTGTATTTGGTTACTTATCTTTCTTTATCCTTAGCCAAAAGCTCATTCATGTGTATCACTTCATCTCTCATGATTGGTCATTCCAAATCCATATGGAGGATGAATATTATAAATCCTTAAAAAACCATATAAAATCCAAATCATTTCACAAAAGGTAATGATATAAATAGACAAAAGTATTCAAAAACTTGAAAGTTAAATCAAATTAAAAGATGTGATTCAAAGCACATCTCCTTTTAGTCAAATCTAAAAATCCATAGTTGGCCTCACAATAGAGCCAAGGTCCTTTGGGGTGTGGTAGGCTAGTAGATTAGAAAAGGAGAATAAAAAATCTTTTAGTGCTACTTACTTTCTCGTGCAAGTATCCAATCTTTTTAGTAGATCAATGATTCTGTAAAGGGTTTTCAAGAATGAGGAACACATCATGGAAAGGTAGGTCCATTTTATTTTTCTTATACCAATCTACCTTCATGAATTGATATTAGTAGCACACCTATTTTCCTACAAAACTTTGTGTCTATAATGAGCATGTTTCCTTTGTATATTGATGGTCACTAGTTACTTAGTATCTTTTCATGTCTTTAGTATGCCTCTTGTCCCCTAAGGTTTTTTCATAAAATGCCTAAGTTATGATTTTTAAACTCATTTTTTCATTCCCTTTATCCCTCATATTTCCTCTTGAGAAATATTATTTTGTTTACTAATAACTCCTCTTGGGATTTCATTTATGAATTGCTTCATAAGACCATAGATAAGACTTGACATTCCTCACAAATTACCATCTTTACCTTTGTATTACCCACATCCTTTATTACCTAAATTTTCCTATTTATTCCACCCCAGTGGTGTTCTCTTTGTGAGTTGCTTTGTAAGACCATGGATAAGACCCGACATTCCTCACAAAATTATCCAATAATCCAAGTCACAATCGAAATTACATGTGTCAAATATGAGATAAGATATGATTGATTATAAGGTTACATGTCATTGACATGCTTCCTAGCTTGATTTAATATGTTTTATTCTTACTTCATTTCTCTTTTGCTTTTATCTTCTTATTTTTCAATTGAATGTAAGCATCCAACCATTTTTTGACTTTTTAATACTTACCAACGTGCTTTAGTATGTTCTAAATTCCCTTTTGACATTTATGTTTTACAAGCTTTCCAACATGATTTACTATGTTTTTATTTTCATTTATTTATTATCTTTTATCATTTATTTCCTATCATTTGTCATTCACTTTCCATAATTTTATCATTTATTTTCCATCAATATTTTTGTAATAGCCTTTCCCTAACAATCCTAATTTTCCAATTTTCCTAAATCCTTCATATATTTGTCTCTACTAACTCCTCTTTTCCACTACTATATACCTATTTTTCAATTTTTTTGATTTTTGACTATTTTTTGCACTAACTTCTACAGGTTCACCTAATGTTATTCACATTAGATTCCTTCACTTCTCTTGTAGTATACTTATTTATCTACAACACTAATGTAAGTAAAGGTATGCATTTTAAAATTCTATCTTTTCGTTTATCTTATTTGTTGTTTACTACACTTTACTTAGCATCAACATTATGTGTTATCATGTTCTATTCCCAAAACACCATCTCGTGTTGCACTCACATGACACATGATGAGATTTAAGTGGGGCATACGTATACATAATATTTTTGAACTTGTATCCCTTATTAACACTTTGTATCTTGCAGGTACCCATCGAGTCTCAATCTCTCTAAGTGCACACCTTAAGGGGTGCACCAAGAAAGGGGTGGGCAAACCATTAGTGCTTCATAAGTTTATTGTCCCTTTTTATACTTTCCATCTACACACTTGTATCTTAAAACCATTTACCCTAAGATTATTATTCTCAGTCTTACCCATTACATTTATTTTTTACATATTTATCACCCTTTTCCTTGCCTTATCTCCCTTTTAATAGTTGGTTGTACTAGGTCGACTGGGTCGACCTTGTACATTTTTTAGCCTTTGATTACTAATATTTTGGGATATTTTAAATTGAGATTTGTGTTATATTTAGGTTGACTCTTTATAGTTTTCATTCTCTAATTATTATTTCTTTGGGTGAGTGTGTAAGACTTTAGTCTTGCATGAAAGGGCCAACACACTAGCTCGTTAGGCTAGACTTCAGCACCAAATCTGTATTTACCAAAGAAAAACACAACATTTTAGTTTTGTTGCTAGGAATTAAAGCATTTGAAGATTAATCATGGAAAATGTTTGAGTGTATCACTCTTGATAATATAAAAGAATGGATTATTGGAGTTGAAGATAATTTTGTGGTTCCCTACCTTGAACCAAGAGTTTTTGCACAACAATGGGTAGAGTAGAATCTCTGTAGTGCATTATATGAAACCTTTTTTTACTGAGATCTCAATTCATTTACACACTTGGATATCAGTGTATGCTCAAGGATGATCAAGAAATATTGGGAGAAGATAGTGTTGGACACTAGAGTGATAAAGATTTTTAGCATGACTTGGAATTCCATGATGAGAGTTATCAACATTTGGTGGAAAGGAGGTCTAAATAGATACATTTTAGAGTATGTTATAACTAACTATTCATGTCATGAAGAATCCAGTTTACAGTTATTATGTAAAATGCATGGCCATTACATTAGACATTTTTATTTTAAAATCAATAAGTTATTTATTGATCTTAGACTTGAGACTATGCAAATGGAGAGCTAAATCCATATGTGCATGAGCTGCACATTTGGAAGTGGAGTGGAGAAGAGTTGATAAAAGATTGTGGGTTTAGAATGGTAGTCAGTAAATGAGCATTGTATAAGAGGAAATATGATGAATCTTGGTAAAGGATTATAGGAGTTATCAGAGTAGGAAGAGATTGAGAGAACTCAAGGAGTTTTGTTAGGAGCTATAGGGAAGCAAAAACACATGAGGAACCCATCACCTTGGATTTGCATCTTATGCCACTTAAATCATATAAAGGAGAAACTATCTAGATGATAGTAAATAAAGAAATAAGTCTCCACTAACTTAGCTCCCCAACCATATTGTGTGTTCATGCTCTTGAGTTAAAAAAAGTATGCATACACAACTAGGATATAGATAATTTGTAATCAAAGACTGAACTGGTAAGGGATACTAGAATTGATCCTTTTGATGCTCATTCAGACTTAGCACTTTCCTTCCCTTTCAAGGGAATCATATGGAATAATTTGGGATGCTTAGAGGTCTTGGCCTACAAGGAGGACAAAGTACAGACCCAAAATTATTTAACCAAGTGGCTACCATGCCCCATGTCATAATCACTATTGCTGGAGGCATTAGAGGAGGACTAGGTGGTAGTACAGAAGGAGGTAGTGGACTTACCCCTCAAGGTAATAGGGTTAGAGGTTCCCAAAAACCACCATTTCAAGTGCCCCAGCCAAAAATAATGTATTAAAAAATGACACTTCACTTGCCAAAATATTGAGGTATGGAAAATGTAGCTGATCACGTCCATAAATGTGAACTTATTTGGAGATCATGTGACATCACATCTTATGAGAGTAAAGACACATAATTTGAAAATAAAATATTTTATAATGCACAAAATTGGTATAGAAAGTTTGACCTTCAATAGGTGATGGTCGACTATGATCAACTTAAAATATCTTGCCTTTAGGACTTTAAAATTCCTAAATTTGAGCATCAAAGTATAACCATGCTAAAAGACATAAATCAGGGACTTACTAAAATCATGTGAGAGTATGATGCAAGATTCAAAGCATTGTTATCAAAATTATCATTTTAAATCAATGTCACTTAGCATGCATAGTGGTTCGTGGGAAGATCATTACTTCCTTTTTGATGAACCTTGTCCCAGAAGAATTTTACTAGCCCACACAAGGCTTTAAAAGCTACTCTCCGTAATGAGGCAATTAGAAGTATTGATACTAGGATAAATCATTTAATGAAATCCTAGATAGCTTCAATGGCATCATAGCTTGAGAATTTAACAACCAATAATGCACATGATTCATGTAGTGGTGTTTGGTGTACTAACTGCAAATATGAAGGGCATACACAGAGCAACATATGTGTGAAATATATCATGAGGAACATGATGTACACTCTTACCCTCTTTTAAAATGATATAAATGCACTATGGTGTCTAAGTATTTTAATATATGTGATTATTACACTTATAAAACTAATTATTATTGCCTGATCAATGACATCCATGAAACACAAGCATGTAACATGCACCAAACGTCTGTAGAAAAAAATAATGATCATGGTGGCTATTGTGGATGAAGAAGAGGAGGTGATTTTATCCCACATAGGACATCCTACAAATGTGTGTCCCTAGACCAATACAAATAGGATTATCTAGACTAACTTATATGTGCTTTTTGTAAAAAGGACCACCAACTAGAGGAGTATCTTGACTTGTATGCAGATATCACTAAGGAGAGAAATGAAAAGGGTGACGATATTAGATTGAAAAACCACATTGGTATGCACATATAAGTATCATAATATTTCAACAAGTGAATATTACCATATGAAATAGATTATAGACCTAGTCTATCTTTAACCCTATTGAGAAAGTTCAACATCAAGAACCACGAGCAAGAAAGTATCTTGATGCCCAATAACAAAAAGATGTGCTTTAGGACACCATGAATTTGGAATGAGAACTCTAGGGAGAGATTAAATTTCTCAAAGACAAGGACACAATGTAGCATTCTAATATATAAAGGGTAGTTGAGTCTCAAAATGTGGCATGCGATGACTTTCAAAAATTATACAAACGTATGCTAGATGAGGATATAGTTATACAGCTAAGCATACGGCTTAAGAATCAAGAAAAAGCACCTAATTATTTTCAACCACAAGTCATGGGCCATATTGAGTATCATCATCTAAATTACAATTGATAACAAGACAATCATATTCCCCCTACCCCTTTAGAAGATAAAGAGATACTAGTCAATGTTGTTATTGATGTGTGGGTAATCCAGAACATCCTAGTTGACACTGGTGTAGAAGTGAATGTCCTTACCAAATATGCATGGATAAAATTAGATAGTATAACATTATACCAATCACTGTATGTACTATTTATGGCAAAAAAACTCATGCATTACTAATTGGAGTCCTCAAGAACACAATAATTGACATATTTGGGGTACGTTTCAAGGTAAATTTTAAGGTTCTTGATTTGGAAAAGGCTGATGACTACCCAAATATATTGAGACAAACTTTGTGCTATGAAAATAATGTATACTTGAGCTTAGAGAAACACTACATTAGTTTTAATAATAATGACCAACATGTTGTTATTCTACTAGATCATGTACAAGGACCCCCTTACATAGAATGAATCAATGTAGGAAAGGATATAAACCATATATACAATGTTACTACCAAAAATGATGAAAAACCTGATCCCACCCCTAATAGTATCCTTTGATGGATAGATACTTAGTCCATTTATGATACTACAAGCAATTATTATAATTACTAGGACCATGGTGACTATGGTCTAACTAAGAGGGTATGCAACACTGTCAATAGTCATGAGAACTTCTCATACCAGCATAACAAACATCCCAAGTTTATTCACATTATCAAACTACCAATGAGAGGACCATTATTCAGTCCACTATTAGAGATACTTGATGAAGCTCCATGGTTCCATAGATAATTAGAGGTACGTGACTTCATACAGTGCCTTGAAGAAATCTACAACATCGAAAGTGATTGTATGAGGTAGTTGGACCACCTCTTTGATGACACCACCACAAGGTGGTGGCACACCTATCATGAATGAATATTGTATTGGGATTAAGTATGATCTACCCTCCATCATTGATTCCATCATGAAAACAAAGTCAGAGGCACAATCAGTTACATCAAGGTCAAAGTACTTGAAACCCACACCGTAACTTGTAAGATAATTTAGATAAATGAAGAATAAAACTTACTAGAGTACTCGTGGGTGAATGAATTATATGTAAGTTTATGCACATGGGTAGGATTGTGGTATGTTCATGAAGAGAGACACATGCACACCTGATTCTAGAAATTGATGAAGGAGAACATGAACTTGGCACTATCCTTTTCATCACCAAGGATGGACTTGCACCTCACTCTCCAGGCCATGTGTGAAGTAGTTGTAAGAGACCCAAGTCCATTGAAGATAAATTGAGAAGTATCTATCATGACCTTGAGGAATTTCTCCATCTCTTTAATGAAATTTCAACACAACTTCTTTCCACACTAGAAATAGTTATTGATCAGGACCGACATGAGGAAATTCATCTAGGAAAAGAAACCTGTCTTTCAAGTAGAAGAGGGTGAAGGATCCAATCCACTTGAACCTTTATTTAATCATTTGGATGTTTAAATGGATTATGGAACATGATTAATTCATAATACTAGTATTGATGTAGAACACCCCTACTTTGGGCCCATTTAAACTATTCATGATAACATCAACATGGAGCAAGAACTAAAGATGGCTATTATAGGTAACTATTGAACTGACATTCATATTTCAAAGATATTTGATCTATTAAAGGAATATCAATTATGTATTCATAATAAAATATAATGAAATGAAGGATTCCATCCATATTTGGGAAAGATGCATATCAAGATGATTGATGGTGCTCGTGATCTGGGCAATAATTTAGGGGATAATTCAGGTGATGGGTCTACCCTAATTGATGACGGAACTTTTGGGAGCCATAAATTTTGCACCATAACTCCAATTGAATTTACATTTGAACCATTGGAAATCTAAGAATGAGGAGAATGTGGTGAGATGGCATGGAGCTCTGATCAATGGATTTTAACCCCTGAAAACCCAATGGAATTGCCCCAAATTTCAATTTTAGTCGTGCAGTCTAAAAATAGTAAGTTTCTAAAAATAGTGATTCCTCAAATTCTATATTGTTTTAAATCATGGAAGTCAAACCACTTAATGTCCCTTGAGATTGGTGACCTTCCACATCCTCCTCCCTCCTTTAAAACATGTATAAATGAAGATGTAACCCAAAATGGAAATCATACATCTCTTCTCAGAGATAGGCATATGTTTGGGTCTATAAATTTTAATGAATAAAACATCTCTTCTTAGAGATACCATTATTGTTATTGTGTCATTAATATTTCTTGAATTATCTTTCAACCAAAGCTTTTGAGTTTTGGATCAGTGGTATCAGAGTGGTTTGTATTTAGAGTGTATGATCCTGAGGATGAGGTCAGATTATAAGAAGCTTTGGTGGAAAATAGAATCAAAAAACTATCCACCTATTCGCTCCAAATGACTTCAAATGGTGGAAAACACTAAGACATCCAATCCTTTCAAGGAAATGGTGAATGAATCCCTATAATAGTAACAAGCACAAATGTTATAACAATTCACTCAAATTTTCCAAAAAATCTTGATGGGAAATTTTGGCTCCTCATCTGCACCCCCACATCCTTGTAGTGCCCAACACCCTTCAAGGTTTATGTGAATTTTGATATCCCTAAATTTCAAGGCAAAATCAATGCTGATGTAGTGGAAAATTGGTTGGATCAATTATCT
This sequence comes from Torreya grandis, assembly GCA_037957365.1. NCBI lineage: Eukaryota > Viridiplantae > Streptophyta > Pinopsida > Cupressales > Taxaceae > Torreya > Torreya grandis. The sequence goes on from JARHVA010003550.1 coordinate 1,245,736, forward strand.
TCTTATTTTTCTATAAATAAATTCATTGATAAAGAGGAGATCACCTTTGGTCTTTTGAAAGCATCATTGCCTATCAAAAATTAGTGGGAAGTGTACAAAAAGAGATTCAGTATGGATGATATTGGCCTTGAGGTAGAACCTACCTGGGATGATTTCATAGAAGCTATAAAGGAAGAATATTACCCCATTAGAGCATATAACGATCTGTATATAGAGTGGCAATAACTTCACTAAGGTAAGCAACAATTTTTTCAAATTACACTGATATTTTTCATTCTCTATCTATGAGATTGGGCATCCAAGAAAATGAGAAACACAAGGTTCTCAAATATCATGGTGGACTAAAATGGTACATATAGGGAGAAATGGAACTCTTCAATTTGGAAACCCTCGATGAGGTGTACAAGTTCACAGTGAAGATTGAGTATAAGCATGGAAGAATGAATATGAAGAGTCAACCATCAAAATGGAAAAGTGACAAAGAAGGTCAAACATGAGGCCAAAATTTGAAGTAAAAAGAAGGAAAGATTGGGAAGTGGTGTGATTATTACAAATCTGGAACTCACTCCAAAGAAGAATGTCGAGCCATCAAGTCCCTACTTTTTGAGTCACAATCCTCAACATCTACTACTCTGCCTCATACAGACCCCGCAGTTAAAGAGGTTGAAGAAGAAATTGTAGATGCTGAGCCCAAAGCCATTGTTGCTTCATCACAGACCCACGAGGAGAGGCTAGATGACAAGGAAAGGCTATTTCACTTTAAGTTATGGGTGAAAGGTAAGCCTATACATTTCATTCTTGATAGTGGAAGTCAAAAGAATTTAATCTCTGCTAATGTTGTGAAAATCCTAAATTTGTCCATGAAGCCTCACCCAAAGCCATACAGTATTGGATGGTTGATTCCAGGGAGAAACCTTTGTGTCACCCACCAATGTCTTCTCTCATATGAAATAAAACCTTTCCAAGATGAGGTATTATGTGATGTGGTCAATCTATATGTTTGTGATATACTCTTTGGTCAACCATTCATGTATGATTAACATGGCATCTATGAATCAAGAAGTTGAAGGATTACTCAAACTCTTGGAATACGGTGCTATAAGATACCACCTTCTACATCTGTCTCTCTGATTAGTGCCAAGAAATTTGTTCTCATGGTGGTCAAGCCATAAGAATCCAAAAGGGCTGATTTTGTATCCCTGACTACACAAACAACATAAAAATAGAATAAAATAGATACTAAGCTGAAGAAGTTCATGGCCTTCCATCCATAGAATGATGGTTAGACAGAAATGGTGAACAATCGGGCCCTGCATAATTCTATAAAGCATAATCCAATCTAATTATACATTAGAAATCAAATCAAAATACAATTGCCACACTTGATGACAAATATTGATGCAATGGGGACCATTTATTCTCAAGGATGGAGGAATGATTTAGGCAACAATTCAGGTGATAATTCGGGTGACGGGTCCACCCCAATTGATGATGAAAATTTCAGGAGCCATAACTTTTGCACCATAGCTCCAATTGACTCACCGTTTGAACCGTTGGAAAGCTAAGAATGAATAGAATGTGGTGAGATTGCATCAAGATATGATCAATGGATTTTGAACCCTAAAAACCCAATGGAAGTTCCCCAAATCTTAATTTTAGTAGTGCAGTCTAAAAATAGCAAGTTTTTAAAAATAGTAATTCCTTGAATTCTATATTGCTGTAAATCATGGAAGTTGAACCACCTAACATCCCTAAATATTGGTGACCTTCCACATCCTCATCCCTCCTTCAAAACATGTATAAATGAAGATGTAACCTGAAATGGAAATCATACATCTCTTCTCAGAGAAGGCATATGTTTGGGTTTGCAAATTTTAATGAATAAAACATCTCTTCTCAGAGATAACATTATTGTTATTGTGTCATTCATATTTATTGAATTATCTTTCAACCAAAGATTTTGAGTTTTGGATCAGCTCGACATGTAAGGAAAAGGCCCTACAGAATGAATGCTAATCTTAGAGCACATGTAAAAAAGGAAATTGACAATATGATGCTCATTGGAGTAATCACCCCCATTGATGAATTTAAATGGGTTAGTCCCATGGTGATTAGTATAAAAATGATGGATGCATAATGATTTTCATGGACTACATGGTTATTAATGCATCCATGTCAATGATCCCTTTCCAACACCTTTCACAGCGGAAATTATTGAAGGTGTTACTGGATGTGAGATATATACCTTCACCGATGGTTTATCTAGATACCATCAGGTTTAGATACCTTTACTATTGAATGAGGATCCTTTGCATATAGAACCATGCCCTTTGGGTTAAATAATTCACCAACTATGTTGACACAAATAACTATTGAGGTCTTCAAGGATTTCATCCACAAGTTCCTCCAAGTTTACTTAGATGAGTGGATGGTCTACAACCTAGTCAAGGACCATTGCTCTAACCTGAAACTAATGATTGAGTACTACTAAGTCCTACATATATCTATAAACTTAAGGAATTTTCTATTTTATACACCTTTTGTTGTGATTCTAAGATATATTATTTGTAAGGATGGACTCCTAGTAGACTAGTGAAGGTGTCTATGATTCTTCACCTCTCAACACCCAAGACACAATGTGAGGTCTGCACCTTTTTGGGCCATACCAGTTACTATATAAAGTTTATCTACAGATATTCAAAGATTACCACACCCCTAAAGGAAATTCGAAAGCATAATTAGAACTTCATATGGACCTATTCTTATAAAGAATCTTTTGAAACACTAAAGGAAAAGATGGTTACTACTCCAATCTTTTAGTTTCCTGATTGGAAAAGACCATTCCACATCCATGTTGATGCATATATAATGGAGGTTGGTGAAATTATTTCATAACTAGGTGAAGGGAACTTTGATCACCCAATTTACTTTTCTATAAGGAAACTCACCATAGCTAAAAGGAACTACACAACTACAGAGCACGAAGTATTGTCGATGGTCTATGATTTTTAAAAGTTTTTCCAATACTTATTGGCCACTCCCTTTATCTTATATATAGATTATGAGGCCCTAAATTACCTTATCAACAAACTATTACTACATGGATGAGTCTACCATTAGATAGTCTTGTTCTAAGATTTTTAATTTTTCACCATGGTTAAACCTAGAAAATTAAATTGTGGGCCTGACTACCTATCCTGGATTGAATCTAGAGAACCACCACACACCATTGAAGATGATATTCTTGATGTTCACCTTTTCTACATTACTTGGGTACATGAAGAGTTGGAAGACATTATCACCTTTTTGACTATTGGCTCTATGCTCAACTGTCTCACTTTGAAGGCCAAAAAGTAATTTATGGTCCATGCTACACCCTTTTAGCTTATCAAAGTTGATCTTTACAAAATGGGTCATGATGAAGTTATTCAACATTGTGTAATTAAACATGAGTGCCCTAAGGTACTCCATAAAGTCCATGAGGGTATTTTGGTTGGTCACTATGCTAGGAAAGCTACCACACATAAGGTTTTTCTAGCTAGATTATGGTGAACATCTCTTTTTGAGGATGCTAAAACATATGCTATGAAGTGTGACATTTGTTAGAGTGTAGGAAAACCCTAACATCTAATTCTATCTTTATAACCCTTTGAGAAAATTTCCATTAATTTTTCTGGTCACATCACTCCAACAAGATGACGAATAGGAACCCAGTACATCATTACAGTCACTGACTACCTTATGTGCTAGACTGAAGCCACATTGACAAAATATTATAATACTACCACTACTATGAGTTATCATAACTCAATTTAGATGTCTCCTAAAATTCTCTAGTGATCACAACATCCACTTTAATGAAACAATTCACATCATGCTAGCTATGTTCATGATTATGCACCATAAAACTACACCATATCATCCACAAGCCAATAAAACTACTGAGGCCTTCAACAAGATCCTAAATACCACTTTGATGAAGATCTATAATATTAGCCAAATTGAGTTGGATGATAGGGTATCTACGGTACAATGGGCTTATCAAACAACCTATAAGTGACTAAAAAAGAGCACACCATTCAATTTGGTACCATATTTACATATAATATGTGTAAGATGATTAGATGAAGAGTTATCCTTGAAAGTGCACCTAGAAATTTTTTTGTAACTAGATGAAGCTTGTTTCCTCACTCATTGGAGCTAGGATGTGAAAAACCACAAATGAAAAACATGGCATGTTCACCATATAAAGAAAAAAACATTTTATCTAGGAATAAAGCTCTTGTTATATGACTCTAAGTTCATGCACCACCTTGAAAAGATTCATATCCATTGGGATGGTCTTTTTATAATTCATAGTATTCAACTTACCATAGTATGTTGGTTACAAAAGATGGACAACCAGTTCTTACCTGGGCACTATAATAAAAGTCATCTCTAGTCGTATTTCACTTCTGAATAATTCAAGTATTAAAGCACAATAAGGCTTATGCCATTAGTCTAAGATTTCCTATTTTTTAATAAAAGTACTACCTTTAATGCATGTATTGTCTTCTTAATACTTTTGTCTTTAAGTTTATTTATTTTCTTTTCATAGAGGACCATGGCTTAGTTTTAGTGTGAGGTAAGAGATATGAAGTTATGTATAAATATTAAGCATGCAAGTTACCAAGGTGCATGAGTTACCAAGGCACGCAAGGGTACTAAGCATGAAAGGTATTTAGAGCATATAAGTGCATATAGGTGCATGAGTTATTTAAGGTATAAAAGAGTGGAATGTTCCTACCATAAATTTGATAAATCAAAAGAGAAACTATCTTCCAACCCAAAAAAAATGTGGGACATAGTTATCCTCCACTTCATGAAAGACATGAGATGAGATATGCCATTAATGCGAGAAATAATAGTAATGTTGAGAGATGTGCCAATGACATGATGTTATAATACCATTAAATGCATTAATTGCCAAAAAAAAGGATCTAAGTATGATGACCATTAATGATCTACAATAATGACATGTAGTGATGGGTGATGGGAAAGTATTAATGATGGTTAAACCCCCCTTGAGCCTATAAATAGGCAAAGTAAACTCTTTTTATGTTTTACCTTTGCAAGTAATTAAGTTTACCAAAGATGAACAAGTGAATACCAGAGCTGAAAACAAGTGAATATCATAGATAGAATACAAAGGAATCACGAGCTAATATAGATATTGAGGAAAGTGTCACTTCTCACTATGCAAAACATGAAGAACTTTGGGACATGACCATGAAAAAAAACTTACAGGTTGTAGGTTGTAGAAGTTCACCATTAGAGGGTGCTCAAGATCAAAAAGCTGAAGTCATTAGTCACAACCATGTATTCATTTGGAAATGTTGGATGGTCATGTGTCAACCTTCAAGCTCCTTAAAGGGTGATGTGACCTAAGAAAAATGCTGAAAGGATTAAACCATTACATACAATACTAGAGGAAGAGGAGGTAAGTGGAGGTGATTGGGTTCCTATTAGGGAAGAGACTCTAGAATAACAAGTTTAGTGCATAGAGGAAGAGGAAATAATCATGACATAAAAGGCAAAGAAGGCTCAAATGTCCCCACCCCCATCTTTGTTGATTGAAGAAATTTAGTATCTAGAATTAGTGTTGCACATGGAGAACTAGGTCTCCAGGGTTTCCACTTGCACTGTCTTTGATTAAAATCATCATCAACCTAGAAATGAGGTTGAGATTCAAAATGACTATTGATTTAATTGTCAAAACACCAAGAACCAAGAGTGGTCGATATTAAGATCTTCAACCAGCTATACACTCTAGGGCTATTCTAGCTCTTCAATTTATCATACTTTAGAAAACCCATGGAGGTGGTTCAGTTCCTTCTCTTGCATGTCCATTAAGATTTTCATAAGATATAGTGATCAATCAAAGGCTTATAGATTATATAATCCCATCACCAAAGAACTCATAATCAATCAGAATGTTCAATTCATTGAGCATGAAGCTTGGTAAGAAAGACAAGAAGATGAGCATGCACAAATAAGGGCTAGTGGACCCTTTATTGAAATTGAAACAATAGGTGGTACAACTACTCATGCACCAAGTTGCACCCCTATTTCATAAAGGTATGATTCATCTAGTGACATAACCATCAAGGAGTTTAAGGAGTTATTCATGAGTCAACATTATCCTCCTCCAACTCAAATCAATGCCTAGTAAGGACAAGAAACTTGCAAGAAGTCTATGAGCAATCAAGGTATGAGGAAAATGAAGATATAACTATGAATTATGATTTATTTTTATTAGATGATCCTATCTACTTTGAAGAAGCAATCAATGATAGCAAGTGGTATGAGGCAATGGATGAATAAATGCATGCTATAGAGAGAAATCAAACTTGGGAGTTAGTTGACCTACCAAAAGGAAAATAGGTCATAGGAGTCAAGTAGGTGTACAAGAGAAAAACCACTATCGAAATAAATATAGAGAGACATAAGAAAAGACTAGTGGTTAAGGGATACAATCAAAGGAACATACATGATTATAATGAGACATTTACACCCATTGTAAGGCTAAAAATAGTGAGGAAAATCATAGCCATTACGACTCAACACAAGTGGAAGGTACATCAAATGGATGTCAAGTCAGCGTTATTGAATGGAGTGATAGAAGAATAGGTTTATGTGAAATAACCATCTAGATATGATATTTTTTATCATGAGAACAAAGTGTATAAACTGAAAAGATGTTGTATGGGCTCAAACAAGCTCCAAGAGCTTGGTACAGCCATATAGACTCTTACTTGTTGAGAAATGACTTTAGAAAAAGAGTTAGCCAGCCCACACTCTACATCAAAGCATTAAAATAAGATATTTTGATTGTAAATTTTTATGTGGATGATTTAATAGATACCAAAAAAGTAAATCAATGCATTGAAGAGTTCAAAATAACCATGAAGAATGAATTTGAAATGACTAATTTAGGCTTCTTAAAGTACTTTCTTGGGATATAAGTTAAAAATGGATGAAGGCATATTCATATGCCAATGTAAGTATGCAAAAGAGATTTTGAAGAGGTTTAAGATGTTGGACAACATGCCAATATCTATACTAATTGAGACAAGCTTGAAGTTGTGCAAGGATGATTGAAGTAATAATGTAGACCCACACAATATAAGAGCTTAGTGGGAAGCTTAATGTATTTGACTATAACTAGGTCAAACATCATATATGCAGTCAATCTCATATCTAGATTCATGGAGATGCCAAAGGAGACACATTGGCAAGAGAGCAAGATGATATTGAAGTACGTGAATAGAATAAGAGATTCTGGAGTTTTGTATGCAGCAACAAATGAGTTTCAACTTGTGGATTACATAGATAGTTATTAGGCTGATAGCCTTGATGAATAAAAAATTACTTTGGCGTATGTATTTCATCTTGGGTCAGGAGCCATATCTTAGAATTCAAAGAAACAACCCATAGTATCACTTTATAAAACTACAACATAGTACATAGTAGTTAATGCAACAACATGCCAAACTATATGGTTGAGAATGATACTTTTAGATTTACATGAGGAGCGTCAAGGAGATTCTATAATTTTTTGTGATAATATATCCTCCATAGCATTGTCAAAGAACCTCATATTTCATAGAAGGAATAAACACATTGTAATCATGTATCATTTCATTTGAGAGTTAGTTGAGAATCATGTGATAGAGATTAGTTTTTATAAGTTAGATCAGTTGCTAGCTAATATATTTACTAAGTTGTTGTCAAAAGACACTTTTGTGCACTTAATAGAAAGGTTAGGGGTCATTAATATAATAACATTGGGCCTAAAAAGTTTTATGTTAGTTCCAGACTCCTACACCAGAGCTCCGAACTCCAATAGTCCAACTTTGGATTCTTACAGTTTAGCTATGGACTCCTATAGGTCAGATTTAGACTCATACAATTCAGCTCTGGATTCCTACAAGTCATCTCTAGACTCCATCAAGTCAACTCTGGAATCCCATAGGGAAGCTACAGACTCTACCATTCGAGTTCGTAGCATAGCTTTAGACTTTGCTAGTCCAGCTTTGGACTCAATCCATATCACAACTTCAGACTCTGCCAATGGATAGCTTTAGACTCAGTCCATAGCACAGTTTTGGAATCTACCAATCCAGCGACAAACTCCATCAACATAGCTACAAACTTTAGTAACGAAGCTTTGAACATGCACAAAAAAGGTGCAAAAGCATTTGGGCAAATGAAGAGAAGTTATAAAGAAGTTTTGAAGGTTGAGAAAAGTTTCACAGACCATGGTAGGAAGGTCAAGAATAAGGGTGAATGTTAAAATATTGTTTTTATTCGCTGATTTTCTACCTACAACCCCCACTCCACTCAGTTGCTGAAACCACCTAACAAAAAATAATGTAGTGATTTAAATTTGAAAAATTTGGAGCCATTTTAGTTTTGGGGGAAATAACGGTGGTAGGTGAAATAGTTGTAAGTAGTAGTCATAAGGAGACAAAAGGAAAGAAGAGACAAAGAGAGAAGAAGTGTGCAGTAGATTTTTAGCACAACAACAACTAAAGAAGATAGAGGAGAAAACAAAAAATAGATGTAGCAGCAGTCAGAGATATAGCAACAGGGAGTGGAGAAGACAAAGATAATATAGCACAACATGTATTAAAGAGTCGGGAAAATAATAGAGAAACCACAGACTCTATGGGTAGAGAAAAGAGGGCAAAAAGGAGAATAGAAGGAAAACAACAATAGGAGAAATATTGTTGTTGACAAGAATTAGAAAGGAGTATATTTATCTTAATATCAGTTTGTAAGAGTCTTTTGTAAAACACTGTAGCTGTGTTTGTAAAGGATTTTTCATATACATATTGTGTGTTTTATACTATCTCTGCCTATCCTTTATTTCAGTTTTTTTTTATTGCTATGTTATTTGCTTGTTGCCTACATGGGCCTGCACATTATTCTGTATTTTCTACCAACAACCCATGCAGACCCGCTGAGAAAGCAATAATACTTTCTATGGATACACCTGAAAATCATCACAAAGAGGATCTTTATCGGTACCCATAATCACATTTGTATTTTCAATCACACATAGAAATGTTTGATAAGTTTCCTTTCCTTCAACCTGCAACTCAAGATAACACCTATCCATCTTGATCATGGTAAGAACTGGTTTAATCCTTTCTTCTAGAGCCTGTGATCGAAAAACCGTTTGAGTCTGAACAAAGAATCCTTTAATACAATCTACTACGACCAATACATCATCTGTGATACGTAGGACTACCATAACCTCTGAAGATAAATCAACATGCCCTGGAGAATCAATCACATTTATCAAATACTCATTTCCCATTCTCTCCCCTTTATTACTCTTAGGAGAATTATCCAACATCTCATAATACAAGGATATTCCTATCGATTTTATGGTGATACCATGCTCAGCTTCATCTACGGAGCAATGATATCAACTACTGCCACCAAAGAATCAGTGAGAGTGGACTTTCCATGGTTGACATGGGCAATGGCAGAAATATTTTGTATGTTATGTTTCAAGTCCATAATCTGACAGAGTCCTTCAGCCATGAACTTCACCATATTTTCTAACTATTTTATTCACCAAAAGAAATTTTGATATTTAGTAAGCCTGAAATCTCGCCCAAGATTTCCAAGCCTCCTTTTGCTTAATCTCTTGAATGGCTGCTAGATCCTTCTTATTACCGATCTCATATGAAGGAAAAATCACATCCTTCAAGGTTCGAGGAGTCTCCTCCAGGCTCCACCTGATCAACATTGTATTGAACTGTGTTAAATTCTTTGTTACCTCCACTGAGTTTCTCCTTATCTATTCGAACATTGATCACAACCTTACACTACATTGAATCTTTTATTATCTTCGTTGGGCTTGAGAGAGATGCTTTCCATGGCAAGAGAAGTTTCAGAATGTCGCAGGCTTATTCAGGCTTTGATAGCCACTTAGCATTGCCAAAAAGTTCTTTTTAAATCTTCAGTATAAACTTTATTGCCTCCATTATAAGTTGATCGGCCTTCGAAGTCGTAATTGCAAATGAGCTTAAAAAAATCCACTTAAAATTGCATTTGAAATGCTTTTGAAATCTGTGTAGTGTCATGTGGGTTTTAGAAGTTGATTTTACCTTACAAAATACACCTTTGGAGTTTGACTATGAAAAATAAGACTGAGAAGGCCGCATGACAGATGGAGAGATATAAAACTATTCATTGGAGGCCGTTGAAACTATTTACACATTGAATAATGTGTCATAAAGACTAACTATTGCAATGATGACTTGGAAAGCTGTTGAAGACTGTTGAATGTTGATTGAGAGATTTGAAGGCAAAAGGCGGGTTTTTTGCATGATGTCACAAATTATTTGCATTGAAGATGACTTGTTTGCATATTGGCGAGCTGTCAAGAAAGCCATTTCAAATTGTATAATGCATCCTTCACATTCGCCAACTCACTTAAGCTTTACAAATGGAGTTAAAGAAACTTAAACCGGGCTTTTGAAAGTCATTTAATAATCCATATCAGCATTCAAACCCGCTTTTGAGAAACACGAAACCGTTTTACACTATCAAAGGAATGTTTGAAGTCTTCTTGATTTGAGCAGACTTTGATAAAGTTATTACAATGCAAAAATGGATTCTTAAAACCTACCAATGCATTAATAGTGCAAACTAAGAACTTGAAAGTTGTTGATATGAAAGCGTTGTTTGGAACTTGAAGATGCACTATGAAAAGTCATTTATCATTGTAAACTGAATTTTTAAAACCTTTGACTTTTGCTATTTAAAACCTGAGCCGATTTTTCGAAAAACCATTTATAACTTTGTAAAATGTGCCATTGAAACTTATCAATGAAAACCTGGGCTTGAGAGATTTGATTATTACTTACGTGACATTGCTTTGAGTCTCAAGGATTTAGTTGGATTTCACAAAATTGACTAAGACTATGTCTTTTATTCATGCCATCAATTAGGTTTTCAAATCCACTTTGCATTTATTAATAAGTCATCGAATCTCATTTTTTTGATAGGCCTTGAGAAATCCGCTTTCAACTTCGCTTGAAAATGATTGAAAAAATGATTATATTGAAGTCCCAAGATAGTACTTCATGCATAGATCGACATATTGCTTGTGATTCTCCTTCTTTTCCATTTCACATATTATCAAATGATACCTTATGAACATATCATTGGACAATCATCAAGCCTTATCCATTGGGCAATGGAGTTAATCTCTTTAGGCTTAAAAATTTCATTGTCCTTATCTTTAAAACACCTCCAATCACCTGTAGGAACATAATTTGTGGTGTCATTGTGAAATATAAAATTTTACAACAACATGATGCTAAGACAACACATTCATTAATTCCAAATGCTATTAGAAGAAGAGGAACTAATTCAAATGCTAAAATGACATATTCATTAATTCCAATTTTTTTCAAGTCAAGTATAACATGGGAACAAGAGCATTACATATTCAAGATGTTATAAGGCTTCCAATAGGTGAGTTGAGCTACCTTATAGTGTCAAATGAAGGTAATCAAGATGTCCTTCCAGAATCCCCTCCATCTCCCACACATCCTCTTGATGGTATTTGTATGAATGTTTAATTAGAAGTACTTAGGGTTTGTGCTTGTGAAGCTCTTCACGATCAAATCATCACTATGAAAAGTTAATAGAAGAGTTACAAAAGGAAAATGAGTATATTTGTTCAAAGATTATATCATGGAAAAATAATAGCATATATAAAAGGAATTTAGAATATGATAATGTTAATCATATATCTACCTCTTCATCTAGCCATTTTGAGCATCTAAAGCATTATACATCTATACATTGTGATTCAAAAAGTGTGAAAAAATATAATAAGAGTCCAAGTGAGTTGCTAAGAGTCATGCTTCACAAAAAATTGATCATATTAGTGTTGACCTATTTTGCCCACAGGGAAAATTTTGGTCACCTTCTTCACCTGCTGTTCAAATGCCAGTCATATTTGGGTTCAGCGAAGTTCAGAGAGTTCATTTCATCGGCCTTGGTTCAAATGGTTCATCGGCCTTGGTTCATTGGCATACAGCTTAACACAAAGGCAGGCATTTCAAGTAAAGGCTCAGCTTTTAATAAAGGCAAAAGGGATTCGGGATCGGCTTAAAACAAATGCAAAGGGCTGGGTCACACAAAGACAAGGCGCTCCAGCATTCAAAGGAAAACATCCATAGGCAAAAGTCTGCGGGGAATAAATAAGGCCTGACAAAGTTATGCAGAGCTTTCAAAGTCCGTGGAAACATTTAAAAGTCTCCGCAGACCGCCGAAGAACATCAAGCAGGCCCAGTAAGCAGTCTATGTAAGTAGCTAAGGGACCCGTCAGAAATCAACAGTCAGCATGGAAGTCATCCGCGAAGGAGTCAGACAAAGTCCACGGGACTTTCAAAAGCCTGACTAGTTGGCAGAAAAGCAGGCCGCGAAGAAGGAAAAGAACCGGCCAGGAGCCAGCAAAGCATGAAGACGTCGTACGTGGACATCAAATTAAACAAAGGAGATAGCCATTGTTTTTAAAGGTAAAACATGAAATGTTAACCCAAACAAGAGCCATAATTGTAGCGACCTGCCAAGAAGTTAGCAAAAGAGGCCGAACGGACAAGGAAGAGACAAAACAAGAAAAGGAGAAAGGGACCTCCAAGGAGCACGAGCAGTCAAAGTCCAAGTGGCATCAATGTGAGAAGTGACCCCAGCAGATGAAACAGTTCTCCAGCAGTTGAAATAGTTCCTTCGAATTGACCACAAGAGGATGCAACAGCTAAGAGATGTAACCGATTTCTTCATTTTTCATTTAATGAGTGGACAAACGGCGCCTTGACATTAAGAATGCAGACTTTGAGCAGAATAGAGCACATGGCTCATTAATATTTTGAGCGGCCTATTTCATTTCAAAATAGCCATTTGTAAAAAAGAGCGCCAAATGAGCCTCTTGGACTTTCCTTATATATTTGATACTTGTCTTTTTGTAATCATCTTTTCACAGTTTTAGCCAGGCGTAGCCCTGCTAAAATTTCTGCCTGGATTGAATAAAATACAGTTTTTACCTCTATTTGGATAGATTTGCAGAGTATGCATTGAATGTTGCTTGTGTCTAGTCATTGTCTTGATGCTCTCACAGGTTCAACACTAGCAGACCTGTCATCTACAAGGTGCCATCTCTATAGCTGAAAGGAGAAGAGCAGACATTTTAGAAGATTAGAATAGAGGAAGTTACTTACAGTGTGCATTTCACAGCACCTCAGTGATTTTTTTGTCTTTTGTGTTTTCACGTAAGCCTCCCTGCCAGTCTTTTGCAGCCTGGTCCTTCTGCCAAATCTGAGTGTATGTATGTCTTTTGTTTGATCCTGAGTGTGGAGGTGGGAAGGTCATTTCATTTTGGTGTATCACCTCTTTTAGAGTAGGCTGTTTGTTTTCCTACATTTCTTCTCCCTTTTCATCCCCCCCCTTTTATTTATATATATATACCTGTGTTTTTTGCCCTGCTGGAACAAACAACGATACATCAAAGGGAGCTAGCCCTTATCTAGAGACTCTCCTCTCCTGCTTCACCGGTCCCACAAGTGAGAGAGGAGTTTCCATGTTGCGAGGAGAAGGCAGGAACCCATTTTCCTACCACCAGGTGCAATCTCTAGCGTCAACAATTTTGGCACGTCCGGTGGGACCCAAGTTTTCAACGAGGTAAAGTTTCAGGATTGATGCTGGTCCTATTACGGTAAATTGAGTTTCTTCAGCATCTGGCGACTCTGAGTTATATCCGCTGGTTAAGCAGCCTGGTGCCATCAGAAATCACTTTCTGTATGTATAATCACTCTGCATAAAATCATGGACCTTGTCGTCCTTCCTATAATTTTGATCAGGCTCAGCCTCTTTATGGCATCTCCCCAAGCAACCCTCCTAGTCACCCTTCAACTAGAAGGGAAACTTCCAATCCCAAGATCTTTCACCCTAATGTTACATTCATAACTTGGGAGGAAATAGTGGAGTCACGAGGCAGGAAAGAGGGAAAGAAAGGTTTTGTTCAAAACCTTGAAGAAGATAAAGTTGCTCTTACCCATGATTCCTATGGTCTCCAGGAAAGGCTCTTCCAAGAGGATATAGCCAGAAGAATTGCAGAGTTGGAATCCAGAGATAGATTTCTCAGCCAACGTGTGGTGGACCTGCCTGAACCCAGCCCGTCCACATGCCTCCAAGAGACATATCAGGCCACACCTGATATTGATGAAGTGCTAACCAAATGGAAGGAGGAGAATCATTCGATTCTAGCTCAAGGACTGCCTCCTCTTCCACACTATTTTCCTACTTCACCCCTTCTCAAGGAGGAACCTGTTCTATAGGAGGCAAGTGAGGAGCAAAAGATCCAATCTGTAGTTCTCCAAGGAGACTTCATGAGTATGGATGAGGAGGAGATCACTTTAAGCGACATAGAGGAGCATGGACATTCTCTTGTTCATGCTTTGAATGATTTGCTTGAAGTCATGGAGATAGGCTGCACTGTTCCTCAAGAAGGCCAAGAAGGAGCAGAGGATGAGTCTGACAGAGCCTGCAATGAAGCAGAAGGAAACGGGTAAGACCATGACACACTGTAGAGGAGCTGTACATATCAAAGGGCTAATGGTGATAAGCTAGCAGCCACATATTTCTTGGTGAAGAGCACCATTTTGCAGGACCATCATTTAACAGGCCTCCAAGAACAATCATAATACATATATATTGGAGGCATGTTCAATTTTGATCCACTCGGTTTCCAACCAACTCAGGTGACAGGCAAGAAGAGCAAGTCACCAACTCTCTTCTTCATTCAGCTACTTGCCTGCCGCCATAAGTCTTCTTTCCAGGAAGGGGACTTAAGAAGTTTTCCATTTGATCCAGGAGGGAGACAGTTACTCCTGGTTAGCTGTATATAATAGTTTATTTTTAGTTTCTTTCCCGCTTTCCCTAAGTGCAGTTTGCACAGTTAGTTGTTTTTAGTCTTGCGTGTTTCCCTTTGCATGTGGGGGTAAATTCTGTGTATTTGATCCTGGGATCTTTCAGGCTGTTATTAATTCTTTCATGGCTACATCTGACTCTGTGCCCAATGGATTTTTAAGGCAACTGGGCTTCTAAGCATATCATGCATGTTTCCCCTGTGAGTCACCAACTGTTGACCTATTTTGCCCACAGGAAAAATTTTGGTCACCTTCTTCATCTGCTGTTCAAATGCCAGTCATTTTTGGGTTCAGCGAAGTTCAGAGAGTTCATTTCATCAGCCTTGGTTCAAATGGTTCATTGGCCTTGGTTCATTGGCATACGGCTTAACACAAAGGTAGGGATTTCAAGTAAAGGCTCAGCTTTTAATAAAGGCAAAAGGGATTCGAGATCAGCTTAAAACAAATGCAAAGGGTCGGGTCACACAAAGACAAGGTGCTCCAACATTCAAAGGAAAACATCTGTGGGCAAAAGTCTGCGGGGAATAAATAAGGCCCGACAAAGTTCCACGGAGCTTTCAAAGTCTGTGAAAACATTTAAAAGTCTCTACAGACTGCCGAAGAACATCAAGCAGGCCCAGGAATCAGTCTACGTAAGTAGATAAGGGACCCGTCGGCAATCAATAGTCAGCATGGAAGTCATCCGTGAAGGAGTCAGACAAAGTCCATGGGACTTTCAAAAGCCCGACTAGTTGGCAGAAAAGCAGGCCGCGAAGAAGGAATAGAAGCAGCCAGGAGCTAGCAAAGCATGAAGACATCCTACGTGGACATAAAATTAAACAAAGGAGATAGCCATTGTTTTTAAAGGCAAAACATGAAATGTTAACCCAAACAGGAGCCAAAATTGTAGCGACCTGCCAGGAAGTTAGCAAAAGAGGCCGAACGGACAAGGAAGAGACAAAACAAGAAAAGGAGAAAGGGACCTCCAAGGAGCACGAGCAGTCAAAGTCCAAGTGGCATCAATGTGAGAAGTGACCCCAGTAGATGAAATAGTTCTCCAGCAGCTGAAATAGCTCCTTTGAATTGACCACAAGAGGACGCAACATCTAAGAGATGTAACCAATTTCTTCATTTTTCATTTAATGAGTGGACAAACCGTGCCTTGACATTAAGAATGTGGACTTCGAGCAGAACAGAGCACATGGCTCATTAATATTTTGAGCGGCCTGTTTCATTTCAAAATAGCCATTTGTAAAAAAGAGCGCCAAATGAGCCTCTTGGACTTTCCTTATATATTTGATACTTGTCATTTTGTAATCATCTTTTCATGGTTTTAGCCAGGTGCAGCCCTGCTAAAATTTCTGCCTGGATTGAATAAAATACAGTTTTTACCTCTATTTGGATAGATTTGCAGAGTATGCATTGAATGTTGCTTGTGTCCAGTCATTGTTTCTTAATGCTCTCACAGGTTCAACACCAGCAGACCTGTCATCTACAAGGTGCCATCTCTGCAGCTGAAAGGAGAAGAGCGGACATTTTAGAAGACCAGAATAGAGGAAGTTACTTACAGTGTGCATTTCACAGCACCTCAGTGATTTTTCTATCTTTTGTGTTTTCATGTAAGCCTCCCTACCAGTCTTTTGCAGCCTGGTCCTTCTGCCAAATCTGAGTGTATGTATGTCTTTCGTTTGATCCTGAGTGTGGAGGTGGGAAGGTCATTTCATTTTTGGTGTATCACCTCTTTTAGAGTAGGCTATTTTTTTTCCTACATTTCTTCTCCCTTTTCATCCCCCGCTTATTTATATATATGTATACCTGTGTTTTTTTCCCTGCTGGAACAAACAATGATACATCAAAGGGAGCTAGCCCTTATCTAGAGACTCTCCTCTCCTGCTTTACCAGTTCCACAAGCGAGAGAGGAGTTTACATGTTGCGGGGAGAAGGTAGGAACCCATTTTCCTGCCACCGGGTGCAATCTCCAGCGTCAACAATTAGCTTTTATGCCTCTTCTTAGAAGATCAAAATATTATTATGCATATCATTGAATGTAATGCTATAATACATGTAATTGTTTTGATTTGAAAAATAAAATGTAAAATATTATTAGTCCCAGAGGGAGACTATTGGTAGGGTTTTTCTTTAACCTGTTATTACTATTTTTTATTTTAACCTATCAAGTAATTATGTTTTATGTGCACATCCACTTGTTACCTATTACTCTAAGCATTTATAAGGTTAAGATGCAGGGTTTTTAAGATTACAATATAATATCAATTTTATTATGTGTTGATTGGTAGTAATTTTTAGATGTTATGGAGGGCCTCACATGATTCAAAGCAAACTCATTTATTTCTGACTGCCAGTTTCATAATCGGTACCCTTGATGCCACCCATCCACTAGCTATTGCTAGTGCATTCTAAATGCCATTGTTAGGATTCTACTTCTTAGATAGGTCAAATAAGGACTTATTCTTGCATCTTGTGCATGTGGATACACAAATGGTGGCCCTGTGATGCCTGGGTAATGATGGGTTTTGAAAAAATCTCACTAGTAGAGAAGTTATCATTAATATGGCATATTGGACCTATTGAAAAGGACTACCCCAGTATACACTTGATTGCAAGGGATACTTTTGTTATTGGCCTTGATAAGATGCTGAGAATGTCAGTTTTGTATCTTACAATGACTGGCCATAATATTATGGAGATTTTAAGGGTTTGGGATTCACTCTTGCTAACTACAAACTGTACCTTGGGTATTCTTGTGGATTGAAAGGTGGGGGAGAGATGTATGGTGCTTCCCTCCTTATCTAATGAAGTGGCCATGGAAAATTTTCCCAAGGGTTTTGAGATCATAGTTGTCCCGTCTGGCAAGGGTCACATTAGGCTCACTCCTCAACTTGATATTTGATCTTGTTGTTTTGATTTTGTAGTTTGTGTTTTGGGGTTTTCTATGCTTTGCATATATGCTCTATTATTAATGGTTCATTTGTAATAATTTAATCAAAATAATGGTAACAAATTGTAGACTATTCAAGATTAAACAGATTTTGATAAGTTGGAATTGTTAGCCTATGCATCCCATTTTATCAATCATCGATTAATGAATGATTGTTTAATTTTTAAAAAAAATGAAATCTCTCTTATAAAAGGCCAAAAACATTGTAGGAGCATGTGAGTTGTGGAGTGTCTTTATAGTATAAATTTTGTAAAAGCCTTTTAAACAAACAATTTTTTACACTAAAAGAGACTATATTGTGTGTTTTTTTTTTCCTTTTTAAAAAAAAATCATGTAAATTGTAATAGGGTATTCCATGGGAAAATGCATCGTTCTGTAATTTCATAAAATTTCATCATATTCACATTTAGGATGGGGGGATCCCTCTAT
The DNA here is from genome assembly GCA_037957365.1 of Torreya grandis. Lineage (NCBI taxonomy): Eukaryota > Viridiplantae > Streptophyta > Pinopsida > Cupressales > Taxaceae > Torreya > Torreya grandis. The sequence goes on from JARHVA010003550.1 coordinate 1,264,099, forward strand.
TATGAGGACCAGTGTTTTTTCACTATACATTCTTTTGAGAATTGCATGTTTTGTTTCTAGTATGTGTCTTTTTGAGATTAGGAACCTACATTGTATGTTATTCCACAAAATTTGGATAATTTCACAACTGGCCATCTGAATCAGCAGTCATAATTGACAGCGAATATTTGGTCAGAACAAATATTTGGAAAAGATGGCTTGTATGAAGCTGGGATCCAAGACTGACGGTTTCCAATGATAAGGGCATTCTTGGTATAGTAACATTCTTTTGTCCATATCTAAGTTATCCTTTTTTTAATTTTCTTGAACTCTAGAAAAATTACTATTTGTCAATGGTTTTCAAATAGCTCCTTGAGCTCAATTGAAAAAGGAAATAACTGGTTAGTTTTGGTCTAGGAGTGAAAAGAAAACATAGATCTTCTGGTTCAAAAATATTTAGTTAGCTTGAAATATCAGACTTGCTCCAAGTTTCTCCATGTGCCTTGTCTTGAGTTGCATCTCATGCAGTTGGTTGTGTTGGGTTTTATAGTATCTTCTTGTCTATTGGTTGAGCCTGAGAATTATTTGCTTATTTGTTACTGATGGCGGATCCAACATTTGATGGGAATGTTCTCATAATACAAGAGCTATAGTGTGATTTGGTAATGAAAGATATTGTCTCATAAATTTCACATTGAAAGTAGACTAATGAGGTTTAAATATGTTTGAGGATCATTCCTAGTGATAGGTAACATACATTCAATTCCTTATCTTTCATTTGGAGACCAAGATTGTTGAAGCGTAGAAATTCTTTCTATCATATACATAAATTTACCTGTAATGAAATAGGAAATTAGTTTTACTTGAAGTTGAGAATAAATAGAAAATCATAAATACAAATAGCAAATGAAATCGGCTATTTGAGGATAGGAATTTTGATACCCAAATGGCACTAGATTGGCTCTGAGTTTCAAGAGCTTGTGTGAAGCATGCTTTCATGTCATGATGACGAAACAATGCATTTGTTGTAAACCTAACCTATTTTTAAGAATTGTTATCAGTAAGATTTTAAACAAATCTCATTTTCATGGAAGTTTTAGCAAGAGGTCTATTGTGCAGTCTGAAAATTTATACATTTCCATTCTTTCAGGGCTTGCATCTATTTCATATCTTAATGTAAGTAGACAGATAAAAACATCACAAAAATTAAATCAAGACATGGATCTCTTTCCAGCATTTACAACTATAATCTCAATTATTTATCAAAGCTTTATTTCTGACTTTTCTTAATAATCTACAAACTATTCCACAAGGACTTGACACTTCTTACTCCTTGTTAATAATGGTGATCATATAACAAATTAAAACGAGTAAAATTTTAAAAGGAACAAAGATGATCAAGAGAATTAAAAAAAATGCATATGAAAAGAATGGGGACTAAAGGAAAAAACAAAGTTCAAGACAAAGAAAACATGAGAAAAAAATAACTTCCCACACATGAAAGTCAACCCAAAAAAAAAATGACTACAAAGTTTAATACTCAAAAGAAGTAGCCATTTATGGATGACTTTAGAACTGAATTGTCAAATGTTACAGAAGATGTTGGGAAGAATAGAGAAATATACACAAACGATTAAAGGGAAATTTTCTCTTAGGAATTGCTCCCCCGTAAGAAGGGGTTTTAGATGCCCCCGTAAATAACGTAGTAGGCAGGCAACATTTCATTTCTTATTTGTTTGAATGGAATCTTGTAATAATATATTGATTTAGCAGGGAGAGACCGGAACATTATTCTTTTGTTTTGTTCGTTTTTAATGAAATCTTTATAATATTATATTATTTGATTAATGAGGGAGACGTTCTTTGTTTGTACCTGCCTTATGATGGATGACTCATTTAATTAAAAAATCTGCTTTAATTTTGTCACGTCATCGATATGCATAAAACATAATGTCTCCACAATTAAAATTAACAGACATTAACCCAAAAGGTTACTCGTTGCACTCGTTTATAAGCTACATAGTCACTGTGTTCATGTAATGACTGCATGTTTTGATTGTGGCCTTGACAACTTCATGGACCCGTGCATTTATTTCCCTTGCTCTATGTGTAAATATACACTCTTTTCCTATTCACAATAAACAAATACATGTGTTTACATATAAATAATATATTCACATAATTATTATATGCGATTCATTTGTTGAAGTCTGATCCAAGTTCAATTTTACTTTACTTTTACCAATCATATTACATCACTTAGTAATCTCCGATTGCTTTGGGATCATAAAGTCATGATATTCGCTCTCTTGTCACAATGCATTTACTAAACTATTTTGACCCATTATTTTAGTTATTCATTTTGATTTTTAATTTCTGTGTGTTTGTCTTTATACACTTAAAAATTATATGAACCAAAAGTAGACATGTAAAATGTACTGATTAGTCATGGAGACCTATTTTAACAGAGTCTTCACTTGATGAAAATATTATCATTGATTTATTTTAAGTTTGATTTCCCATGATCGCATTAACCATTCAAGGTAGATACTAATTTTCATAAGTTGTGATCTATACTTTTATGGGTCTATGTGATCATGGCCTTATAACCCATATTATTTTGACGATGAAGTTAGTGGATCACTCAAATCTCCACAAGCTTAATTTGGTCACTCAATTTTATACTTATATTTATGTGGCCTCCCTATAGACATAAATGAAGTAGGAACTAGATCTCACTTCTTAAAGATACAAACGAAGTTTGAACTATATGTCAAGCATTACTTATTTGTGTCATCTCACAAGTCTCCTAGAGTTTACACAACAATTTGGCACCACATTCAATGTAAATGTCCCAATGGGTCCTTCAAATTCTTAAGAAATTTTTTAGTCACCAAAAAATCCATGCAACCTCAAATAACTAAGTGACTCATTTCAATCCATTTTCAAACTTTGATCTTATTTTTAAAAACTCTTCTGCTATTTATGAACTTATCATTGTGATCACTCTTGATAATCACAACAGTCCACATGTCCTAATCATGGACACTTAGAAACATAAAGTTATCTTTCATTATAGTCATTTTATTTTCCTTGCATAATTGTTACGGTTATTTGGAATAGAAATGGAAGGAACTGATTAATTTAACATCTATAATAAAAACCTATGTGATAAATATATTAATAAATATTTGATTGAAAAATGACACATTATATTGGATGATAAGATAAAGAGAATCGTGTTTAAATTTTTTTTAATGCAATCAAAAATTGATTTAAATGTTGTGAAGGATACATAATATATGACTATAGGTCATAGATTCACAAACTCGCAGATTACCATGATCGTAAGGGAAACTCATTTAACACAAGAGACAAGCGACAACCACCTATTAACCATGAAATCATGACATAACTTTTATAATGAAATGAATGCTAAAAATAAATATTAAAAATTATAAAATTTAATCTATATTACAAAAATTATACCTCTCAATTTATATTATGAAAGATTCCAAACTAAATTTGGAGACACAAAATATATAGCTTCTTACAAGTCAAAGATATAAATCTGATTGTTTGCATTTAGAGTATGCGGATACAAAAATATATTGCCCAGATTTGCTTCAACAGTGAATAATAAAAAAAATTACAGTACACAACAATGCTATAGAAAGTATAATGAAGCCCAAAATAACCAAGAACCTGGAAGTATGCGCAGATCTGGTCACTGTGTCAAAAACACAGTCGCCGACGTCGGTTATTCTGCCGATGTCGGTCGATACACTGCCGTCGTCGGTTGCCTGGTGGTGATCTCTGCCTGCTGGTGACTATCTTCCTGCCGATGTCGGTCACTGATCGGCCAATGTCGGTCTACCTGCCGATGTCGGTCACTGACCTGCCGATGTCGGCCTCTGTACTACCCTGCGGCCTACAACTGCGAATGGGCCCTTCTTCACTTTTTTGAATCCACTGGTACGGCCTGGTACCGATCTGTGCGGATTTCGTACAGCACCTGATCTGAAGATATATATATATATATATATATATATATATATATATATATATATATATATATATATATATATATAAATCTTAAATCAAATCTAATGAATAAATACCTGGAAACCTTTGCATATGCTGAACACCTGATATACTCAGTGAATGACCTCTGAAGCCCCAGATCTGATCAATGAGCACAATCTGAATTCCGTCACGAATCCACCCTTGAAAAGTGCTGGGTTTTTGTCTAGCTCTTCTCCAATCTGCTAAAGGTTTGCGTCCTCAGAGATTTTAGCTGAATCACAGATTCAAGCTTCACAATACTCAGAATATTTTTAGCAACAAAAGATGATGCAAATGCTTTGCCCTCCCCTTATTTTAAAGGCTCCTAAGAAACTTCTAGAAGAAATCAACTTTATTTAATATGTTATTTTATTTATTTCCATAATAATTAAATTAATTAATTAAAGTTATCCCTTTGAAGAAATCTTAATTTTTGGACAACTTAAATTAATTAAATTAATTAAATTAATTAAACCATTTTAACAGAAATTTGGGGACATTACATATTATTCATAATAAATAAATAGAAACCCTTAAAAACAACTAAAAATAAAAATAGAGACCATCGAAAAATTAAGGCACGGAGTTGATATATAGCTCTCAAATCTTGTAGCCTTAAAATGCAATAAATGTCAGTCTGAGGAGAGCCATGGACTACAAGGGTATTACAGATCACAACTTTAACATCTTTGTGGATGTGTTGCATTTTCAAATCCACTTCAATTTTAATGGGTCCATTGGCTTAGATAAATATTATATGGTGGTCGTTGATTTATAACATGTGAACCCTTAGGACTTGCTGAATAAATTAAAAGAGGCTACCAGTTAAAATTAGGATATATATCAAAGAGTATGTGGCTATATATATAAGTGAACCTCCAAACTAAGTGTTATAAAAACATAAAATATAATGAAAACATATGCGAAAAACATATTGATAAAATTATGATTGAAAGAAGATGTGTTGTATTCACCGATAAGATAAGGGGCATGGAGTTTAAAACAATTTTCATATGGGCAAAGTTTGACTTTAATGTTGCAAAGGACATGTGGCAAGTACCAACTCTTGGTCCACACAATAGATAAGTGATAGTCAAATATTTTCCATGGTGTCAGGGCAAATTTTGGATTGAAATGCAGCCTGGAACAGATTCATTAGATTTATTAAATTTGCTTTATATTATTATAATAAGTCCGCCTCTCATTTTATATTTTGCATAATAAAGAAATAGATATCATAGAATTTAAAAAAATTGAAAATAGACTCCACATAACAATTGCTTATCAGGGACCAACTAAATATATAATTTTATTTTTAACATTATGAAATTTACGTTTTTTTAGAGATCTTATTATTATAAGGTATTATTAGTTTATGTAATGGCAGGATATTATAAGAATCATTTGACATAATAGTCTCCATAACTTCTAATTTAAGTGGACATTTCATTTTAAATTTCACTAATACAAAATTTTTCTAGTCAAAATATTTCTTTTGAATTTTATACCATACAAAAAATACTTAAAATATTATTTTGATATGTATTCCAGCTTCTATGATTGAAATTTATAATAAAAAAAAATATACAACCCATCATATGTACTACATCAGTTACATATATTCCTTCCTACTTTAAACATACTATTACTCCATACATCATTGCAACTAAAATGCTTATATAAAAATGCAATACCAAATTAAAATCTTTTTAACTTTTAGAAAACAACAAATACTATATTTATGAAAGATAAGTCTTGATCTTTCTCAAATGTTTTGTGTATTAACATAATTTCAAAGAATATAAATATTCAAAATACAAACACACAAAAAATGATATTTTATAAAAAAAATTAATATAATTTTTTTAAAACTAAAGTAAAATATGATTCTTCATCTTCACCATATTCTATAAGTTACAATTTTTTTATATTTTTAAATTTAAAAAAAAAATCAATTTTATACCTCTCATACTCATAATGATCTCTACAATATTTAATAGAAGACATACCTCTTAAACCAAAAAAATTGTTGAAATCAATTGTGGCTGCCACCATTTGCATACATGAAATTCGAAGACATTATTGATTTCAATCAAGTTGGAGAAAATATTAGCCTATAATTTGGAATTTGATCCAATACCTGCTGTCCCGATCAGAGTCATAATATCTGATGGCACTCTCTAAATTATCCAAAACAAAATAACAACTAATCCTAGCCTGTTGTAAATAGTAATTAATATAGCACTAAAAGTTAAAACATTTTTAACATTAGACCACTTCACAATTTAAAACTAGAATCAATTCTATGAACAATCTTAGACACATTTTAAGTTTAAAAATCATTAAAAAATTATAATTAATATTAATAATTATTACCTGCAATGTTTGAATGCAATTTTGTATCTCTCCATTGTGCAGCTTCTCAAGTTTTGATACCTGACATAAAATGCAGGATCGAACATTTATTAATATAGTTCATATTTAGACATGAGAAGTGTTTGACCTCTGAAAAAACCCACATCTCCAGATTAACTAAATTTGATATAGTTTTCTGATTTTTTACAGGACCTCAATTCGTAACATTTAAGCGATAAATCCAGTTCAACTAGATCCTTAAAGTTTATAAGGAAGAGAGATTAAAATCTAGAATAATGCTTTGTACCAATTGAGATATTTTATATAATTTTTACATTAACAATTTCTATTGTTTCGACGCTCACTGTAGGAGATTCAGCACCTCTACTTTTATGAAAAGCTAGTTCCCCATTTAATGTTAAATGACTCAAAACCAAATTTCTGTGCATAGTAAGTTTTCTAAGAGATTTTAAGGAGGACCCTCCTTCAATATAAAAGGTCTTACTATAAGCATCATTTCCTATTATCTCCAGCTCTTCCAAATGACTTAACATTCGCAACGATGAGTATTAAAACTCATCCAACCAACAACAATGAAGCCTAAACGTTTTCATCTAGAAAAATGTCTAGATAGAAAATTTTATTTTTTAAATGAAAAACAATCCTTATAGAGCTAGCATGTCACAATACATTATCTAGTACTTATCTAGTATTAAACAATTTCTGAAGGGATAAATAAAACCATGAAGAAATAATTTTATTTTGCTCCTCTATACCCTACACGTAAATTTTAAGAAATAGCCACAATAAACTAGTCTTGTTCTCTGTGCAACCGTTTGCATTCCCAAAGAAGAAACTAATATAGACTGAACTATTTTTAGACTGAATTATCTCCAAAAATAGTATGGAGGCACCTCAAAGTCTAGCCAGAGCTGAGCTTTCACAGAGGATATTATGGAAATCTTTACCTTCTTGTGCCCACATAATATAAAAGTATTGTCAGAAAAATAAATGACAAAGCTTCATTTCTTAAGATATGGAATATAATAAAAGAAAAAATATAAAAGGAAAAATGCACCAGATATTTCAAATATTTGGGATGCCACATGCGACATGCACTGATTTGTTCATCTGCCATTTCTCTCCACAAATCACGAACATGGTCACACATAAAACACAACCAATCTTCCCATACTTTTTTAATTCTTCTTTGACTGTAACAAGACAACTATATTTTAGGTTCTCAAGTGCATGCCTAATCCTTTCCACATTCTCATAATTATATCTGCAACCAATAACCCTTTCCACATTCTCATAATTATATCTGCAACCAATAACCATAAGAATAGAGAATATGTGATCAAATGGTAAATAGATTATTTAAGTTTATAATACTTTTTTTAGCAAACCCCTTATAAGTCTATGTTTACTAAGTAGTTAGTCTATGCAACTTCCATGATGCATATGGCACACTTAAAACTCTGAAAACCTACAAATTATGATGAAATCATTGCATGTGATCCATATCCAGAGTTTTAAACCTACAAATTATGATGAAATCATTGCATGTGATCCATATCCACCCAGGTTGTAATTAATTAAACCTAATTATATTGTATCCCAATGAACCATATACTAAATTTAAGTTAGGGATATTTTTGTATCAAAACCTTATTCTAGGATTTGCACAATCAACTTGGAACTCAAGAGCTAAAAAATAATTATTCATACAGTTTAAAGACTATTTTCAAGAACTATCATTTGAAACAGTTTTAACTACCTCCCTAAACTTATACAATTGACAGTTCAAACCTATAAAAGGATTTCTACATAAAATAAGTCCACTATGTGTGTAACTGCGAGTGGAAGGAAACATGGTTTTGAGAAGATTAGGGGAGTGTATACATCAAATGAGTGCTAAGTGAGCTTGAGTAAACATTGAATTATTATTATTTAATATATATTCCACCCAAAAACAAATGAACACCAACATAATTATTTGCTTCTTATGTAAACAAACACACTAGTATGCCTGCATACCTTTGAACCTTCGATGACATACTGGAGATCTACTTAGAGTTATAAAATTCTTCAACTTTCAAGTTTGTTCTGACCTTCACATTCATTTCCCTATGTTGGTGTGATGATTATTTAACCAAGGAATACAACTCCAAGAATAATATGGCCTAATTTGGTCCAATATTCTCTCTCAACCCCTTGTCCTCAAGATAACAATTACCCACTTTTTTGAGTAGTCTTTTAGTTACATGAAATTTATTTGGTATTTTTGGGTAATTATGACTAAGAGAGAGACTAGAAGATCCCTAACAAGGTATTATACTCCTAAAATACTTATGAAACTCATTAATATCCTTATACAAGTACATGTATTCATGTATTTAATTAAAAAAAAAACATTTAAAAATTTAGAGTCTGATTTTTTGAGGGAAACTCTCCGAAGACCCTGATTACTGAAGACAAACTCCTAATTCCTCAAACAAGGCTTATTATGATTTTCCATACCTCCTAAGAATCCTCAAAATATTGACAAGACCATTTAATCATATTTTTAATGATGATCCTACATCAGACTGGCAATTTTGAAAACATTCATGAGCTCCTGCTCATGATTTAATGCTTTCCTTGTGCTTGTCACTCTTTATCAAATGTAAATGTTCTGGAAATATCTTATTTTTCTTATTTACAATCATTCTTCGTTTTGAAATTGCTCAAGCCTCCTTCTCTTGGATCCCAAGATCTACTTGCTTGTTGAAGCCTTGTTTTACCTTTACTAGTGCATTCATTCCATTCCACTTGGATACATTCATTTGAAATTTGGAAGTAAGTTCTCCCCAAAGCTTCTCTAAATACTTGAATTGGATCAATTTGTACTGATCTTCTACAAAAATGTATCAACTTTTTCTTCTATTGATTGTATCTTCTATATGGTAGGATTGCTAGTAAAAGTAAAGTATCTCCATTCATCCTTGTACTTTTTATCTTCAATTTTCCTCTCTCTTTTCTTGTTTTACTCACTCCTACACATAAAAAAACATATCATATAAATAAACTTAATCATTAGGTCCTTGAGAACTATTCTGTGTCACCAATATGACTACAAAATAGATGGTAGTCAAAATAACTTGAAAGAACATTTTCTTAGCCTTTTGACTCTCCTTTCCTTCTTTAAATGGGTTGTATATTTCATCTATATCCTGATTATATATGTTTCCCATATCAATTAGAGGTTATTCACATGAAATACTCTTATGTATCTTAAGACAATCTTTTAGTTTTCATCCTCATAGTGCTTCCCTGACACTTTTTCCTTGTTGTTGCTTTCCATGACAATTTCTCTTAGAAAATCAACTTATGAAATAGACTCTCTTGGAAGAGTTGTGTTGCTTATTGACAATAATTCATTGGAAAATTTAATAGTCTTCACATTCACATACTCTTTTAATATAATTTGATTTTTTAAATTTAAATCAATCACCTCAATTATTGCATCTTCCTCTTTATCTTCATTTACCTCAATTAGAGTATTAACATGAAATACTCTTATTATATCTTAAGACAATATTCTATTTCTCATCCTCATAGTGCTTAATTGAAACTTTTTCCTTGTCATTACTTTCCATTATAATTTCTCTTGGAAAACCAACTTCTAAATTAGACTCTTTTAGAGGAGTTGTGTTGCTTATTGAAAATAATTCATTGGAAAATTCAATAGTCTCCACATTCACATACTCTTTTAATAAAATTTGATTTTTAAAAGTTAAATCAATTACTTCATCTTCCTCTTTATCTTCATTTACCTACTATAAAAATTCTCTAATGATGTCATCCACATTTGCTTCTTCTATTTATGGTAGGAAATCTTTGTTGTTTGTCATCAACACTTTATTATTACATTCTACTATTGTTCCTTCTTCCCTTAGTGGGAGAAGTATATACTTCTCTCCTTATTTTTCAAAAATATAAGTGTATTATTTTCCATCATGGAAATATTTTATGTCATATTGCCATGGTTTGTGTAGAAAAACATGAAAATCATCCATTTATACGGTATCACATAATACTAGATCTTTATAGATTTCAATTTGAAATTCTATTCCACACTGTTCATTCACCAAATTTTTTTGTTCATTTTATAACCAAGATACTTTGTAAGGATTAGGATGAACTATCTTTCTCATGTTTAATTTACTAACCATCTCAATAAACACCAAATTATCAGTACTCCCACTATCAATAATGAGTTGAGAGAACTTACCTTACAACTTGCATGTAGTCCTGAATAAGCTTTATCTTTATATTGATTCAACATTTTTCTCATTTGACTTAGGAAGTAACTTATCTGTCAACAATAACCTTCTCCTTTTAAATTATTCATTTGACATTGTACTTTATTCATTTTCAAGTTGAAAAATCTAATTAGTATGACCTCATTGAACATAATTTAGGCATTCATAAGGTTTAATACCAAATTCATGACATTTATAACATCTACCTCTAATGAAACCTTCCTTAACTTCTAAATATAATGTACTTATTTTGTATTGATGATCTCCTCTTGAAATTTGAGCTTGATTTAAAGCACTGATCTCCTTCTCTTCATAAATCTGGATGACCTCACCATGTTACCTCTTGCTTTTGAAATAGTTACTCTTGTCTCTTGGGATTGTATTTAACTTCTTTTCTTTAATGACAAGCAGGTAAGCGTCTTCCACTATTCTAGAATAAAATAGATTAATTTCATCCTGAATACTAAATTTTAAACCATTGACATATTTGGATACTTTATCCATGTCTTATTCAATATAACCTATTTTTATAGTAAATCTATATAATTCTTCATTATATTCCTCAATTAAAAAATATAATTGTTTCAAATTCTAAAGTTTTTTGAAAAGATTAGTCTGATAGTCTTTAGGCATAAACTTACCTTTGAGTTTAGACACCATCCTATCCCATGAGGTAATCTTGTGCTTACCTTTGTTTAATCTATCATTATATACTCCACCCCACCACAATGATGCATATTCTCTTAGCCTTGTCATAACAAACTTCACTCTTTTATCTTCATCAACATTCTCAAAATCAAAGTACTTATATAGAGTGTTTATCCAATATATCAATTCTTACACATTAAGATTTCCATCATACATAGGAACTTCAAATTGGGGTTTATAAATTACATTCATAATTATCATTATAAATTTTTTCATCTACATTTTCATGCTCTTCTAACCCTAATGTGTCTCCTTGTGGTTCCTCTTCATCATCACTAATTTAGCCTCTTGTAGTACCTGTTATTTGTATCCTTTCCACTTATTGAAAGCATTATTTTATGTTCCTAAACTCCATCATTATATCATATTCTATTGATTGCCTTCTCTAAAACTTTTTAGTACCTTTAATCCTAAGTGAATTTTATACAAGCTTTTCCTCAATAGCTTGTTGTCCTCCATTATTTAAATCGTCTTCACATTTCTTTATTCTTCATCCTGCTTCCTCTCTTTGGGTCACCTTCACTTGAAGTACAATCAAATCATCTTTATCTTCTTCTTCAGCTTAGATTTTCTGAGTTCTGATACCATTTGATGCCAAATTAAGTGGTTCACTTACTCACCCAATACCTACTTTAACACCTTAGTAATCAACTTACAAAATGGATATGTACGTAACCTTGATTATCTATTGATCCTATCACAATACTCTTTTGAATATTGGTCTTGAAATACCCATTACCTTACTCTTATTATCTATCTTCTTATTACATGAATCTATATGTTATATTTAGGAAACACTCTCAAGAATCTTAAACAATGTATTCAACTTGTAAAACTATTATCTTACTTTTACATAACCCTAAATCATCCAATACACTTCCACATTTATTTGTAACAAGACTATATGGGTATAATCAATGTTATTAAACTCAAACATCTTATTATCTTTTAGATTATGAATAATTTCATCCTTAAAATCAACAACTTAGCTTCTATAGATATATTACACCTAATTATATGTTTTATGGTCTTGATTCAAGAGGTCTAAAACCACCCTATTTTAGTTGATTCATTAATCTCATAATCACTATGAAAATATTAAGACAATAATACAAGACACATTGGTGTCTTTATACAATCTCAAACTATGAATTAGATCACTAAAGTGCTCAAATGTTGACTCAGTCCTAAGGACTGCTATAGTACTACCTACATGCATGTTTGGTCTTGAAAGGGTATTATTCTCTTTGGATTTTATTAAATATATTATTTAATTATTTATAAATATTTCTGTAGAATATCTCAAAATATGATAAACCAATTTCATTTAACGTGTTCTTAAGAATTGGACTTTAATGGCACCTCTACTTTGTATGTCATGCTGGCCTAATATACCTACTTTGAAAGATATTGGATTTATTCACTTTAAAATTAATTTGAATCCATTAAATAAATTATTTCATAATGGTATCTCAATGATGACAAAATTTCACATGAGTTTTAGACCCAAATATCAAGGCCAACATAGTTAACTTCCACTTTCTCAACTGTTTTGAATGACCACCTATAGGTTTACAAGAACACAATCAATTATAAAAAGATCCATAAGATAAAATTGGGTATGATACCAATTTTAATACCTTATAAATGATATCTATAAACTTTCCAATATTTATGAGGAGGTTCCATTGGGTCAAATTCAAGTTATGGGTCTTTTTGTAACAAAAACCATGTTTTAGGGTTTGTGTAACAACCCCTTATGATTAACTAGAGTTTGGTAATTTAATTTTTAAAACTAAATTTAAAAATTAATACAAAATTAATGATCCATAACTAAATTTATCATTTAATATAATTTAATTATTAATACTAAGGTTTAAATGTGATTCATTTAACTAGCAATCAATATTATACATGTTGATTTGCTTTAATAGTTGCAATGTATAAAAAGCAATAATTTACCAAGATAATAATTTAGACACTACTGA
>JARHVA010003550.1:1287500-1297500 GCA_037957365.1 Torreya grandis
CACACATAACTCATTGTACAATGTAATACTCTAATTCTATAGATGAGAGAGCAATGATTGATTTATTCTTGCTAATCTATGAAATGGGTCTAGATCCGAGATGAAAAATATATCTTGAAGTAGATTTCCTATCATCAATAGATCCATCATAGTTTGAATCGATGTACCCCTGCAAAAAGAACTGACTATTCTTCTTGTATTCTAGACCATACTCAAGTGTACCTTGGACATATCTCAAAACATGTTTCGCTACAGCCTAGTGACATTTCTTTTGTTCCTACATAAATATGTAAAGATATCTCACAAAAAAACATATATCTAGTTTGGTATAGGTCAATTATATGAGTCTCCCAATGAGTTGTTTGCAGAGTGTTGCATCCACTTGAGGAGAATCTTGGAATTGAGAGAGTTTTAGACCTTTCTCCATTAGTGTTGAAATAGATTTACAATCTAACATTATATACTTTTCTAAGAGTGTCTTAGCATATTTCATCTGGGAGATAAAGATGTGATTCTATTTCTATCATATCTCCAAGACAAGATAGTAATGTAGTAGCCCCAAATCAGTCATGTTGAAGGATTTCTTCAGATCATTATTTATTGCATCAATAAGATCATCTAAACTACCAGTGGTCAAAAGATCATCCACATACAAGACAAGAATGATAATATTTGTACCTACCTTCTTGATATACAAATTAGAATCAGAGGGGCTATGAATGAAACCATGCTAGAGTACGTGATCATATATTTTTATGTACCATGCATGAGGTGTTTGATTAATTCCATAAAGTGACTTAACTAGATGACATACCTTTTGTGGATGTTTGTCATTGATGAAACCTTCTGGTTGGATCATGTATACTTCTTCTCTCAGATCACTATTCAAGAAAGCACTCTTGATGTCCATCTATTGAAATTTCCATCTATATTGTGTTGCTAGTACACAAACAATTTTGATGGTCTTGGTCTTCATAGTGGGTGCAAAGGTCTCCTCATAATCAATGCCTTCTTACTGAGCATAACCCTTTGCAACAAGTCATGCTTTGTGTTTGTTAATGGATCCATCTACCTTATACTTTATTTTGAAAATCCATTTGTAGCCAATGGATTTATTCTCTATAGGTAGATCAATAAATTCCCACATCCTATTTTTGATGAGTGCATTATATTCATCATCCATAGATTTCTTTCATTGAGGTTGGCTTAAGGCCTCTCAAACTATTTTTGGTTCAATGCTATCAACTACTAAACTCATGAGTGCAAGATAGAATTCATATCTCACCTATCTTCTTGTTCAAACTCCTGATAAAGTGTCTGGAGGAGAGCTTAGGTGTGAGTCCTTGATTGTGGAATCTATCCATTTAGGATGTTGATGTGGGTACTAATTTGATGAATAAATGCATTGTAGATTACCAATATCAACGAACAATTCTTCTTCTTGTAGCTCACCTTCTTCATGCTAATCATCTAACTATGGGAAAAGTGTATGAGAGGTGGTTTGATCTATCTCCTTATGTGCCAAAGAGTCAAATGATGATTCATCATAGACCACATGATGACTTTCATAAATCTTCTTCATCTCAAGATCTATGAGATGGTATGCTTTGGAGGTAGTGTTATACCCCAAGAAAATACACTGGAGGGTCTTTAGTTCAATCTTATTCCTTTTTTTATCTGAGACATGCATATAAGAAGTACAACCAAATAATATAAGATGTGAAATATATGGTTTACAACCACTCCATACCTATTTTAGTGTCTTTTCTAGATAGATATTTATTGGTGCTCTATTGAGAAGATAGACAGTCATCTGTACTACTTATGTACAAAAATTTTCCATCAACTTTGTAGTGGATAACATGCAATGATTCATCTCCATGACTGAGTGATTACATCATTCTACTGAGGCAAATAGGGAGAAGTCAAGTGCTTCTTAATTCCATCTTAACTTATGAATGCCAAGAACTCATTTGATGTGAATTCCCCCCCTCGATCGAAGTGGAGGAATTGAAGTCGCTTATCGAATTGAGTAACAACATGCTGATGGAAGGCATTGAAATGTGAAAGGATTTCACTCTTCTTTTTTAGAAATAACACCCAAGTCTTGAGAGAAAAATAATCAACAAACAACTAAAAGTACCTGAATCCTCAAAGGGATGCTAACATGGGTTTGCATAGATCAATATGCACCACAACGAGATATTCTTTGGCATGAGAGGAACTTACCTCAAACAGAACCTGATGTTGTTTACCTACAAGACAAACATGACATATTGGCAAAGAATGGGAAAGCTGAGGAATTTCACATACCATTGCCTTAGAATTGAGCTGGAAGAGGGAACTAGTAGATATATGCCCATAGTGGTAGTGCCAAAGTGTAGTGGATTCTGTCGTAGAGGTAGTGAGTCTAACTTCACTAGTTGATATTGCGTCTAAGGCAAATAACTAATCCTTCAAGAAGGATTTAGTAAGAACCTAACGTTATTGAGAAATGAGATAGGATTTGATTCCTTACTAGACTAGAAACTCTACTTTTATTTTGTGATTCAAAAGTTGATTGATAGATAAGAGATTTGTTGTCAAACCAAGGACATAGAGTACCTTTATGAGAACACAACATCTTATCCCAAGAAAAATGAAGACACATCCAATTCCTTCTATAACATACTCTTTATTGTCAGTAATTTAAACTCGATCTCTATTTAGGTGAGTTGTCAGTGAATCAAAGAGTTCCTTACATCCAATCATGTGTTTGCTGGCACTAGAGTCTATTAACCAAACTTTTCTCACTGCTGTCAAGGTTTGAGAGACTAGTACAAGCTCATCATGGTCATTATATTTATTATCCTCTTGATTTTGTTCTGTTACATGCCCTTTCTACTTCTATTATTGAGGACATCTTTTAGATTTCTTTGAATCTTATTTACTAGAAGAGAACTCTTGATTGGATTGGCCTTGAGCCAAGGCATTATACCAGTAATGATCAGTATCATGTGTGTGGGTCTTGAAAATGTAACACCACTTCATATGGTTATCAATCTTCTATTGTTATTATGGCTACTTCAGAGGTCCCTTCTTGAATTTTGGACCCCTTTGCTTGGAGATCAGTGCTGTGTCCTCAAATTCTTCGTACACAGACTGAATTGCTTCCTCTTATTGAAGTAAATTGACCACTTATTCAAAAGACACTACTTACTTGGTAATGTTGAGTGTCATAATGAATGTGTGAAACTAAGATGGGATATATCTTTGTGTGATCAAAACCAACATCTTATCCTCAATCTTTTCTCCAAGTACAATAAGTTTTTCTCATACTTCTGCAACTCAGTGTAAGAACTCTTCAAACTTTTTGCTTGATTTCACACTAAGTGAATGAAAAAGTGATTGTAGATGCAAGACTCTAGTTTGGTTCTTCACCTCATAAATTTTGGACAAAATGTCATATGCCTCTTTTGATGTCTATGCATCATAAACATGTGGTTGAAATTCATCACTAATACTAAGAGTTATCATCATGAGTGCTTTCGCATCTGACTTATCAAACTTATTTTTCTCATCAAGTCTGGTAGGATGGGTCACTGTTCCAGTGATGATGCCTCATAATTTTTCAAAATGAGTAATTATCTGCATCTTCATCTTCTAAGCAAAAAATATTAGGCCTTTTCAAGAGCTGAGTATTTGACAATAACAACTTGGATGCAAACATTTTCTAACAATTTCCTTACTTTACTTTTGCAAAGTAATTACAAGTTAGAACAAGTATGTATAGCTTCAAAGTTTCAAAATTTATGTATTTTTATTTATTTATAAAGATGTGTACCTTTTTTTAATGTTTGAAACTATTTTATTCAACAATGATATATTGTAGAAAGATGGGGTCGGTATGCTCGTGCAGTCAAATGTGGATGCTTGTGGCGGAATTCTTATTCATATTCATTGTCTACATCTTAGAATTCATCAATGTTTCTATAAATATTTTGAGCATGACACTTCACATCAAACAAAAAATAGTCGAGGAGGCTCTAATATACTAGTTCATCAAGTTGAAGATTTATGATGTCTTTGAGGGTAGCTTGTAAGGCAAAGTAGAATCCTATGTGATTCATTAAAACTTTTTGTTTCAAAAATTTAAAAAACTTATTTTCTTAAATAATATACCTTATTCAAGTGCTTCCACCTTTCACAGCACCATCCCAGGTTTTTGATTTGGCAATGGATTGTAGGCTAACTCATTTATTTTGTGATATGATGCTCTAGGATTTCACTCTTTAATTTGCTTTTGAACCTGCATGCTTTACACTTTTCAAGCTTCAACACTTCTAGCAAATCAAATGCTTTTATTATCTCTACTCATTCAGCTTATATTATGACTACTCCTTTATAGATTGATGTCCACATCCCAGGTCTATTGGTTGTGTTAGAGTGTCGATCAGGTAGGCTATTTATATTTTGTATCAACTAAATATTACTAGGGTTAAAACACTCTTTGTCCAAGTTTTGATGAAGACAAAACCAAGACTTCAACACTCTAGGCATCACTGCACTTTTTATGTTGCTATGTAGGATGTTGTTTGATGATTTGATTCTTCCAAGCTTTTCTGCAAGCTTTGAATGCTTTTAGATGTATTTTGGTATCATTGTCCCATGATCTTCATGATTTTCCAAAGAATTATCTAATACCAGAGTGATAGAATACATTAAAACTTAGATGATGAATTGATAGCAAGGAAATGAAATATATACATCACCAAAAGGGAGTCAGTTAGAAACTACCGACTGTAACTAATAACTACTTCCAAACTATTTGAAATATGTGGCATAAATAATATAACACAAATAAAATTAAGCTAACACAAATAACTTATGAAACTCTTCATAATCTTCCCAAGTTCACTATCTTTACAATATTGGTCCCATTGGAACTTGCACTGTGACACTTCCCTATTACAAAAACTAAATTTTTAAGTGTCAATTATTTTAATTGGATCTATAAAGACCACCCCAAGATCCATAACCTATAAATCATTCCAATTTAACACATGAAAATGATCAAAAACATACTTTTTAAGATGTGACATATAGAAAACATTATGCATGAGTGTTAAAATTGGTGGTATATCAAGCATGCATACCATAGGATCGACAAATTCCAAGACCTCAAAAGATCCCATATATCTATAAGGTAATTTATCTAATTTTACAAATTTGATGGATTTTTTATGTGGTTTAACTCATATAAATAGTTTGTCTCTTATTGAAAACTACCTTTATGTTATTTTCAGATCATGATAGCTCTCCTCTCTATGTTTAGATTTATACTACTTTTGCCTTATTAATTTAAATTGATCTTCTATTTAATTAAACACATCTGGACGAAATATTACCCTATGTTTTAACTTATTTCAATTGATTGGTGTTCTACACCTCCCTCCATACAATGCCTCAAATAGAGCCATTTTAAATGCTGATTGTTATGAATTTTTATAGGAAAACTCAACCAATGGAAGGTATTCATACCACATGTATTGCTAATCCATGTAGTACATCATTAAAATATATTCTAACACATGAGTCATCCTCTCTATTTTTCCATCTATTTCCAGATGGTACGCTATACTAAAATTTCATTGAGTACCCAAATCTGAATTGAGAGTCAATCAAAATCTAGAATTCATTTTTGTGTCCTTATCTAAAATAATCTTTTGTGTAACCCTGTGAAACCTATAAAATTATTTCATGAACCTCTTTTCTAGTATAGGTGAATCATTTGAAATGTTAATGAGAATGAAGTGAGCTACTTTGGTGAGTTTATCAACAATCACCAAAATCATGTCATGTCAATTTTGAGACATTGGTAACCATTGGACAAAGTCCATACTGATGACCTACCACTTCCATTTTGGTATGATATGCAGGTATAAAAACCCAATGGGATGTACATGATCATCCTTAACTTGGTGACAATCTAAAAATTAGGAAATAAAATCTATTGTACCCTTATTAATTATTTTTTATAAATATAATGGTCTTAGATCTGCTAAGAGCTTAATCACACCTAGGTGGCCTGAATAAGGAGCATTATGTAGTTCTCTGAATACTACACTCAACATTTTTTTACTTAGTACATATATCCATCCTTTGTACCTCAACAAACCACCATCCTCAAATTTAAATCCTTCATACTTAGGATCTTGAGCATTTTGAGCCAATGCTAGCTTAACCTATTTGTAAATTTCATCTCCTAGAGATAATGTCATCACTTGATCACAAAAATTACTCTCAAAAGTATACAAAGTTGTTATATAGTTTTGACAATTAAGGGCATCTGTAATCATATTTTCTTTTCCTTTTACATGATGAACATTAGTATCATAATGTGACAAGAATTTTAACCACATCTCTGACGTGGATTCAAGTTAGGTTGGGTGAAGATATAATTGAGTCCCAAGTTATCAATATTTACCTCAAATGATTTCCCCTATAGATAATATCTTCAAACCTATAAGGCATGATTAATTGTATCCAATTCCAAATCATGAAAGGCATAATTTTCCTTGTACAGTTTCAATGCTCTAGACTCATAAGCTAAACTATAACCCTATTGCATGAGAAACCCTCCATGGCCATCTCTTAAATCATTGATTATTACCAAAAATTGACCATTTGGATTAGGAACTCTTAACATTGGTGCAGAGGTGAGTCTTCTTTTAAAATCTTTAAAAGTTTCCTTGCACTTCACTAACCATAAGAACTTCTGATTTTTCTATTGAAGTAAAGTAATCAGATTTGCTATCTTAGAAAATTTTAGAAGAAACTTCTTGTAATTATCCTGGAAAAATCATAAATTTCCTAAATTTATGGATGTTTTTAGGTTCTAGGCATTCCATAATGGATTTAATCTTTGAAGGATCTACATAGATTCCTTGTGTAGATATAATGTACCCAATGTACTATGCCTTTTTTTTAGAGAAGGCACACCTCGATAGCTTTACAAAAAGATTATGTTTCCATAACCATTATAGAACAAACTTCAAATACTCTAAATATTCCTCAGATTGAGAATATATGAGGATATCATCTAAAAAGATTAAGATAAAATGATCTACATAATCCATGAACACACTATTCATGAGATTTATAAATGTTTTAGGTGAATTTACTATCCCAAAAAAAAGAACCATGAACTCATAATGTCTATATCAAGTGCTGAAAGCATTTTTTAGAATGTCTTCCTCATGAATTCTTGATTGATGATATCTTACTCAAAGATCAATCTTTAATAAAATAGATACTCTACGCATTTGATCAAAAAGATCATCAATGTGAGGTAACATATACCTATTTTCAATTGTTTTCTTATTCAACATCTTGTAATCAATACATAGGTGAAGGTTTACATCCTTTTTAATGAACATAACTAGTGTACCCCATGTGATACACTTGGTTGAATCAATCCTTTAGACACCGACTCTTTAATTTGAGTATTTAACTCCACTAACTTGGTTATAATCATTTTTAAGGGGGATTTAGACTGTGGTTGAGACCTTGGAATGATGTCCGTTGAGAAATTAAATTATCTCTTAGGGGATAAACCCAACAATTTTTTAAGAAAAGCATCTTGAAAACCCTAGAGAAAAGCCTTTGATCTTTCTTCAACTAAATTATTGAAATTTGCCTCAGCTTAAGCTCTCCCATTACTCCCTAAATTTAGGTTTGATTATCCAAATCATCTAGACATTCAACCCTTTTAAGTAAACAATCTACCTTGGCTTTAAGTTGAGCTAACCAGTTTACTCCTAGGATCATGTCATATGACCCCAGAGGAGTTACATATAGATCCAATACTATGGTGAATTTTAGTAACTTGATCTCATCTTCAACCAAATATTTATCAACCTTAACCTTGGATTCATTCTTGTATTGGATTAATCATGTATTCTACATAACACCAACTTTACTAAATAACTTGTTAAGCATATTATGAGAAATACAACATTTAGTATCTCTAACATCAATCAAAATAAAAATTTATTGACTGAATAAAGTACTTGACATCTCAATTGGAGAAGCCTAAAACTCATCTTGATGAT
Source organism: Torreya grandis (assembly GCA_037957365.1). Taxonomy (NCBI): domain Eukaryota; kingdom Viridiplantae; phylum Streptophyta; class Pinopsida; order Cupressales; family Taxaceae; genus Torreya; species Torreya grandis. The sequence continues at coordinate 1,295,594 of JARHVA010003550.1, forward strand.
TGTCAATAGTTATGTGAATCCTTCACTGGAAAGATCCCTGCTATGTAGTAGATCCCTTATTCTCACCCTCTAATTTACCTTGAGTGCATTCCATAGCATAATTTTCAACTTCATAGATGAAGCATCCACCAGGTGGTCCTTGACCTTCATATTCTTGATTTCCTTTAAAACCTCCTTCGAAACCATTACCTAATTTCTTATTTCTCAAATCACTGCTAAACTTGGCATTCTGATTTTTGAACTAGTTTTTAGAGTTTTCACTCCTCTTCTAACTCTTCTTTTTGAAATTTGTCTTAGCATCTCTAAACTTTTTCTCTTATTTCTCTCTGACTTGTAGATGTGAATTCAACTTCTGTTCATACTTAACTACCTTTTTGAAGACTTGATCCATAGTAGATGGCCCATGCACATCCACTTTACACTTAATTCAGGGTTTTAATTCCATAATGAATCTTCTAATGTGAAACCTCTCATTTTCCTGATACTATAAAACATAGATTAGGAGCTTAATTAATTTTTATTAGTACTCATTCATTGAAAGGTATCCTTGCTTTAGACACTAAAAATTTGTTATCTTTTGATTGAAATAGAATTGGGGTAACCATCATGATTTGAATAATATCACAAACTATTCTCACATGGTGGTCATAGATTCAAGGTTCATCTCTAGTTTCTTATTTGTTGACCACATAGCTGCTTCACCAATCAACCAGTAAGTTTTACAAACTGATTTTGTAACCTAAAATTAATTTTAAATTTCAAAATATTTTCCATCTTAGTCATCCTTGCTTCATTTCCATCACCTAGAATGATTCTATTAAACTTTGGTGGATTAACCATCTGCATTTCTTGTGTAAGTTCAGATGTAACACGTGCTCATGCATCTTGAAGTACCTCCCCTTGCCTAGACTCTTGAGGAACTTCTTACTCATCAAGATGTTATTAAATTTAATTTTAAATGTTCTCCTCAACATGGATTTGAACTTCTTGTTCAAGGGAAGCTATACATTCCCAAATCTCATTTATGTTTATGAAAATCTGATCAACCTTGGCATCTTATTCAATAACAAATTGATTTGGGTCAAACGGATGGTTAACATTATTAGAATTTTAAGTACCTTTTTTAGTTAGCCTTAGATGTGACATTCTCATTTATAAATAAAAATAATTAGAATATGTTAGCACAATCATTAAGTCGAAGAGTTTGAGCCTCATCTCTAATACCATAATGTAACAACCATTCAAGGTTAACTAGAGTTAGATATTTAAAAAAAAACTAAAAAAAAACTCAACTTCAAAATTAATATAGTATTGATGATCTCTAACTAAATGCATAATTTAAAATAACTGAATTATTAACTTTAAGATTTAAGTGTGATTCATTTGGATAGAAAATAATATTATACATGTTGATTTACTTTAATAATTACAACATATAAATACCAATAATTAACCAAGACAATAATTCATCCACTTATGATTAAATAATTCATAAGTACAAATAAGTTATATCCAATTGATATTGTTTTAAAATTTATATCAGAGAGTACAACTATATAATAATACATATTTGAATAACTAGATTACAGTAATATAATGTTCTACATAACATATGAGTCTAAATATTCTCATTAATATCTAAGAATAATCATTTGATTACTGGAAGGGGAGGGAGAGTATCATCCGAGTTATTTTTCACACCAACTACAAACCATTAATCATGCACACAATATTCCAACAAGGAAATGACCCTCCCTTCATGAATGGGCAGATAGTGATAGCATGAAAATTGAGAAAGTCAACTAGAAACCTATATGATATAAGATAACTATCACATGCAACATATCATAACTAAAAGTGTTCTAACATGAAAACTAAATAAAAAAGGTGCAATGATAATGTTCAAA